>JACXGM010040471.1:0-10328 GCA_016801145.1 Umbra pygmaea
ACTCTCTCCGTATCTGACCTATTACCATTTGCCCAATAAGCACCTTATACTGACTTGAACAGTATTTTACTTTCAATTTGTTATTTGCACTGTTACCACTTGCACAATTCATTCCAGTGTTAATTCTTACATTGTATTTGCCTGCTACTCAGTATACTAATTTGATCTACCTCTAAATCTTGATTTCTTTGCACTAATTTGTACATTTACTTACATCTACCTCTTTCAATTTTGACAGTATTTTCTATCTTTCTTCCTTACTCTACAATCTGTGTAATTATTGTGTATTTGTATTCATGTGTAACTATGTCTGTACTTGCACCTTTTTGCTTTATCTTGGCCAGGTCGCCGTTTTAAATGAGAAATTGTTCTCAACGTGCCCATCTGGTTTTTATTTAATAAAGATTAAATAAAAAATAAAAAAAATATTTATTTAGTTTTACCTGGATTATTACTGATTTGTTACACGTGGATCATTACTGATTTGTTACACGTGGATCATTACTGATTTGTTACACGTGGATTCTTATTGACGTTGATACACCTGGATTATTGTAGATGGTTTCTTCGTCAAAATATATTATACATAATATAACTTCTCTGTCCAATGCCAAGTAGCCTCTCTGAAATCAGCGATTGTGCAAAAGTTGCTGTGGCAGAACTATGGCGACATTAAAACAATGGGTCGGTACGTTCATTCAGTTTACACTTATACTTCACTTTCTCTAGGAATGTTAGACAGAAGACGTTGCATGCGGTGAGGCACGATTCAGCATCAGAGAGTCACTGGAGGTCACAGCACTAGAAATGTGAAGGATTGGCTCTGCTACAGGGGCAGGAAAACACTAAACAGCCTTAATACCCACTTATTTACTGCATGAATGACTAAAAGCTACTTGAAGCCCTATAACATTATAAAGGAGTGTGTCCCCGCCAGGGCAGGGGGGGGTGCAGCTGCCGAAACAGGCCCGGCACAACGGCAAGTCATGGGCCTTATTTAGTTATTGATCCATGGACCAATGGCTGCCTTTGATTAATACATTCCATCTAAATCATTGAAAGTTCCTCTCCCGTTTTATTCAGAAAACGCAATAGGACACAAATCAGTTTTACTGTAGCTTGATAACAATCGGAAAATAATGCATCTTCCCAACCAATAAATGGTTGCTTACACCTCCAACTAAAATCAATTCATCCTCCTCCCATTTATTAAAAAAGGCTGGTAATAAATCTTCCCCAATGTTTGTTCATCTGTTTTTTGATACATTTATATCACCTCAGTTCTGCTCTAATGTTTTCCCTGTCTCCGCAGCGTAAAATGGAAAAATCTATTTTGGGCCAATTTAATAGTTAAAGGAGTGTCATGGCGGCATCGGGGGCGTAAATGGAATCAATAAAAGTGGCAGTGTGTGGAGCAGATAGCACCTTTCCCCTTGCTGCTGTGATTAACCTATCCGACGAGCAGGAGGCTGACAGCCAAACAGCCCCCTGTGTGGGGCAGGAGTCCCCACGGGCTACTCCCTGCCTCTTCATAAACACCTCACCACACATTGGAACCTGCGTTTATAGTTATGAATGTGCTTGTGGTTATGTGTCTGTGTGTGTGTCTGCGTGCGTGCGTGCGTGCACACACCTACTCAACAGTGTTTATCATTTTTTTTCCCGGGGAAAAGGCTTTATTCGCCTTTTCGCACATCTCCTTCCATTAGCATATTTAGCGGTTATATCAGCTAAAACTGTTTGTGTCTAGGTGAGGGTGGGACAGACGGAGGTAGGGATGGAGGGAAGGAGGGAAGGATGGTGAGGTAAAAGAGGAGTGCTAACTCTATCTCTTTGCTCTGACTAATGATTGGGGTGTGCTTCAGATGCAGGAATACAATACGGCTCATTGCAGTGTGTTGTCTCATTTGTTGTTGATCAATGAGCCTGTTTTCAGCAGACTAGGCCGGTGTTGAGCGGGAAAGATGGCCTGTGATTTATTCTAGGTGTTAAAAAATAATTTGTTTGGATTGATTAACGTTAATTAATTATGCTAATTGTGCAGGAAGAAAACAGATGTCAGCCCCCTCCATCTAAGACCAGCCTTAATTACTGATGCTATCAGTTTATGTACAAGTAAATAACATTAGTAGTGCTACCAGTTTACCTACAAATAAATAACATGTCTGGTTCTACCAGCTTACCTACAAATGCCATAAATGTCATTATATATATCGATGAACAAATAACATTGCCAGTACTTCCAGTATACCCACTAATAAAATCCATTAATATTACCACCAGTTTACCCTTAAAATGAATTACAATGCCAGTACTACCAATTAACCCACAAATAAACAGCGTCAGTACTAATTATTTACCTAGGAATAAAAAATAGCATTTCTACTATTGCCAGTTTACCTCTGAATAAATAACGTTACTAGCAATACCAGTTTACCTAAAAATATAATACATTACTGGTAATACCACATTAAACACAAATAAATAACATTTCCAGAGCTACAATTTTACTTACCAAGTACTGTTATTTATTTGCAAATAAAAATAAATTGCTACCAGTTTTAAGGGAAGACACAATTATCACAGTATAACACCAAGTAAATTTCAGGGATATCAATCTGTCCAGTTAGGAAGCATAAACAATTGTAAATCAATTTCACCTGTTTTGGTGCAAATTAAAGTGATTACAGGTGCACTGGAGAGGCAACAGCAAGACAACCTTCAAATAAGGAATGGTTTTGCAGTTGGTGGCCACATTCCATTGCTCTCTACTTATACTTTCTGACTGATTCCAGGAGATGGTGCGTTACACGAGGAGACCTGGACAGGGCTGTAGAAGGGCCCTACAGCATGCTACTGGTGTGTATGTTTCTGAACAAACTGTCAGAAACAGACTCCATGAGGGTGGCACGAGGGCCCAATAATCCTCTAATGGGACCTGTGCTCACAGCCCAGCAGCATGCAGCTCGACTGGCATTCGCCAGAGAACACCAGATTTGGCAAGTCAGCCAATGGCGCCCCGTTCTCTTCACAGAGGAGAGCAGGTTTACACTGAGCATGTGACAGATGTGAAAGAGTCTGGACATGCCGTGGTGAATGCAGTGCTGCCTGCAACATCATCCAGCATGACCGGTTTGTGGTGGGTCAGTGATGGTCTGGGGAGGCATATCCTTGGAGGGTCACACAGACCTCCAAGTGCTAGCCAACGGTACCCTGACTGTTTTTAGGTACCGGGATGAAATCCTCAGGCCCATCGTCAGACCTTACACTGTTGTAGTGGGCCCTGGGTTCCTCCTGGTGCAGGACAATGCCCGGCCTAATGTGGCCAGAGTGTGTAGGCAGTTCCTGGATGATAAAGGCATTGATACCATTGACTGGCTCTCAGGTTCCCCAGATCTGAATCCAATTGAGAACCTCTGGGACGTTATGTATCAGTGCATCTGATGCCGCCAAATATTACAACAGACTGTCTAAGAGCTCACTGATGCCTTGATCCAGAGCTGGGAGGAGATCCCCTAGGACACCATGCGCCATATAATCAGGAGCATGCCCAGATGTTGTCGAGAGTGCATACAGGCACGTGGGGGCAATAAACACTACTGAGTCAGGTTATGTGTTGTCCTGATGAAAGTTTGGATTCGAGTTTGAATCCAGTCCTTAAACGGTTGATTTCCATTCACAGTTGTTACGTCATTTTCTTCTCAACGAATTACACAATGTACAGTAAAGATTTATTTTTATTTAATATGTTTTATTCATTGAGACCCAATTTGTGATTTGAGTGTTCCCTTAATTTTTCCGACAGTGTGTTTATGTTCTTTTTTTGCCATTATTTAACCAGGTTCCTATTCAAAATGACAATGACGACATAGCCAAGTGGATAGCGATTGCAAGCAAACAACTAGTTGCAGAAAAACAACAGAAAGTAAAAAATGTACAGTATTTGCAATAGAATGAGTAATAGTGCTATCATACATAACGTTATTAGTATGATTATTAACATATACATAACACTATCAGTATGATCAGTTTATCTATGAATAAATTATACTAACCTCAGAATCAGAATTCTCTCTTGGGTGAGTTACAACATGTTCCGATTTCATTGAAATACAAGCCATTCTGGTAGAATAATAAAATATGTGTAAAAATAATGCAACAATAGAACAACATACTCTAATAATTCTGTTGAGACATGTTCTGTATGTGAAATGTATGGGATGTACACCATGTTAAGGCCTGTTTATGCCAATGTTGCATTCATGTGCATAAATTAATTGTCAAACCATGCCCATACCGTGTGTGTGTGTTGATGTTCTGGTACCTCTCACCAAATAAATTGAACAGTTTGTTGTTTGGGGGACTGTGGTCATTGATGAAACCCTGGGGTTTCCATCTGGGTGTGTGTTTGGTCCTTGTGCTGTGTTGGGCGTTCCTGTACATTGGTGTTCCCATACCACCTGATTCAGCTAGTCCAGATGCTCTTGACTGTACAGCAACAGTTCCAGTGTTGTCAATTCACCCCCAGATACCTACAGGTCAAAGTTGGAAACTGCTATGATACTCTTGCAAAATGTTAACGTCCTCCTAACTTGGCAAGGAGAAATTTAGGATTGTCTACTAATTAAATCCTGGTTTCCAAAATCTTACAACCAGGATTTTTTGAAAACCTTGAAATTCTGGTAAGTGGATCTTTGTAGCAGGACTCTTCGCTAATCCTAACCTCAGCAATTTTAGGGAAAACACATTCTTGTCTTATAACAGCATGTATGGTTAGCTTTATTATCTTCTACAGAGGACTGACTAAGGCTGAAGGGAGTGAGTTATGAGTGTTTAGGGAGGGAATTAACACACATTATTGATCAGGGACATTCATTCATTGAGACGAATAAACAGCGGTGTAATGGAGCTGGCCTTGGTTTGTTATGGTGTCCATCCTCCTCTATCCTGCTACCTGTCTGCCTGCCAGTCTTTCTGTCCATCTGTCTGTCTGTCTGTCTGTCTGTCTGTCTGTCTGTCTGTCTGTCTGTCTGTCTGTCTGTCTGTCTGTCTGTCTGTCTGTCTGTCTGTCTGTCTGTCTGTCTGTCTGTCTGTCTGTCTGTCTGTCTGTCTGTCTGTCTGTCTGCCTGTCTGTCTGTCTGTCTGTCTGTCTGTCTGTCTGTCTGCCTGTCTGTCTGCCTGTCTTTCTGTCCATCTGTCTGCCTGTCTGTCTGCCAGTCTGTCTGCCTGTCTGTCTGCCAGTCTATCTCCATGGTGGTTGTTGGTGTGTCTGTTTATTTTTTCTCATTTATTAAACCAAGTAAACTGATTACAAACTAATTCACATTTAAATGGTGTCAAATATAATGCATTAGCAGTGCAAAAGACAACATAAAGTTACATATTTAGCACTGACGTTAGTCAAAGTGTATGGTGGTATATCTGTCTGTCTGTCTGTCTGTCTGTCTGTCTGTCTGTCTGTCTGTCTGTCTGTCTGTCTGTCTGTCTGGCAGAGATGTCTTTAAGTTACTTCATGCAAGTCTACGTCAAGTCTCAAGTCTTAGATTGACCATGAGAGAACAGCTCTTTATGTTCTGAAAAAAACGTTCCTTCTCCCTGTTATTACATTCACTGAGAATCCAACACTTAGCTGGCTGCAGTAATTTAGCTAAAACAACCATATTCTACCAGCTAATTTGCTATGTTAGCTAGATAATGTAATTTTATGTTAGTTACCTGCTGACTAAATATGACCAACCACTCTCTGTGTCTCTTCAAGTGGTGAAAGAAGTTTGATGTTGTGATAACTACATTTCTGCCCCCTTCAATTTTAAAATCTTCATAGCCAAAACTATTACAAAGTGAACATGTGCACTTTCAATTGCCATTTTGGCTGTTCGCTTCCCGCTCATTTCTCTGAGGAGAACTGTTGCTAACGTAACCTAGGTGACTTTCACCTTTATTCGCTTCAGCTGTCAGACTAAGAGCCTGACCAGAACAGAGCATGAAGGCAGGTTTTCTTCCATAGTTTAAGAATTATATTTACTGTTCAAGGCACAAGTCCAAGACTGAAGTCTTCTGAAAAGATCGCAAGTCAAGAACCAAGTCAATTTATTGCTGACTTAAGTGTGACTTAAAGTCAGTGACTTGAGTCTCCAACTCTGCTGTCTGGTGATATATCTTTCTGTCTTTCTCCATGTTAGTACAACGTTCTGTCTGTTTATTGATGTATTAATTAAGCTGATTGAGAATTACTACAATGAATCCGGAAAGTATTCACAGCATGTCACTTTGACCACATTTTGTTATGTTACACCCTTATGCCGAAATAGGTTAAATTAATTATTTCCCTCAACATTCTACAAACAATACTCCATAATGACAATGTGAATGAATTGTGTTTGAAATCTTAACAAATTTATAAAAAAAGCAACGCAAAGTCTAGTAAGAATGCTAGTTTTTTGCACATTCGGAAGTAGAGAAAACGTTCAGGTGAGTTTTTTCTTCATACAAACAACTTTTAAAACCAAACACGAGTTTGGGTAGGAGGGACAGACACTTCAGCAGGACCTGCACTCAAGCTTTTTACAAAGCAGTAGTAGAAAGGCAGTGATGTCCCTTCCCTTTCCTTGATAAATTTCCGGTCCGTCCCCTGTGCTAAAAAGTTCACGCGAAGTTGTCCAGACGTCTATACTGTAGCCATTCAAAGAATCCGAAATTGTGTCTGGCTTGCAGGACGCAACAGGATGCAACAGTGAGACACTTATTTCTGTAAAAAGAAAAAAAAATTTTTTTAGAAGTTGTATCTTACAAACCGTACAAATTCACTGACCCAGGAAGTTGGATTTCATTCATCCATGTTGTAGCCATGTGTCTTCGGAATCCAAAACCATGAGGCACGTCACTGTATAGGTCAAAGTATGACCTTTCTAGAGGCCAAAAAGTCAACTGTATGCCAGGCAGACTAAAGCCCCCCAAGACCCTGGAGGGTTAAAATGTTTGGGCACAGACTTGGATAGAATAACAGTTTTTGACGGAATATGTTATAGTTGGGGATGGATATTTCCAATTTTTTTGTTGATTTCCTAAGCAAGAATTCAGACACAACTAGGAAATTTGGGTTAGCTGAGTGAGAGTACCGAATGTTCCTGAGGAGTTCGGGGATCAAAAGGAGTTGCAGGGCCTGGGATTAACGCTATATCTCCTGAGGAGCAGAGGAGGAGAAGGATAAGTGTACGGCTACAATGACTGGCCTTTTAGGGCTTTTGGAAAAGTGTAAAAATGTAGAGGTTTTCTGAGCACAGTAAAATCGATTTAGAGTCTTATGGACAGACAAGGAAATGGCAGGTTGACAATGTAGTGGAATTAAGCCTAGGCATGGAGTGACAGTGAAAGAGAAACCAGTTAAATCAGACAGTCATAAAGTGTGTGGGGAGGGGTGCAGGGACAAAGAAACCTGATTCATGATGAATTGGAGATCTACCATGAAATTATGTGAATAGAAACAGTAATAGTCGAGGCGTAATGCCAAATGGTGTCAGTCAGCAGTCACAGGTAATGGTGAGTTATTGGTCAGAGAGAGTTAATTAGATTGAGCGCTGCAAATGCGCACAGGGCCGTAAGCCTAGGTTTACTTATAGCAAGTAGAGGTATGAATGTCGGGTTCCTGGCAGATGGGCTATTGTGGTGTTGATATGGAAAATCCAACAGGTCACAGGTGTCCTCTTGATTGTAGAGGGCCCAAAATGTAGATTTAAAGAGATGAAGTCCATAGAGTCGTTGTATAGATGCTTAGCAGAGTTAGCTGCCACGGAATTTGACATTTAGGGGGTGATCCTTAAGAGGTTAAATATGTTCATGGCAATTGCAAACATTTAACACATTTTAATTTTTACACATATTTCTTCACTACCGGGTTCTAATCAGTTATATATTACCATAGGCAGGGGTCCTCTTCACCCAAAGCGCTGCCCCGAGAATTAGGCAGGAAGGTTGGCTTTCATTGAAAAATTGAATTGCCATAACAGCAACTGTAACATCCACACAGTCACGAAAGCGTGCGTATTCCCATTCCGTAAATAATCATAGGATATCAGGCAAATTCAGGCCTATTTAAAACAATAATGTTTTTCCTATTTGCACAAAATGCACAACCAAAATTATTTTTTAAACATGAACTCATTTGATTGGAAATATCAAGTTTATTGTTATTCAGATGTGTTTAGATTCTACACAATTAAATTTCAAAATAAGAAGAAATTATTAAATGAAAGTGATTTGAAGCAAGGTACCAAAGCAAGTATCGGTATCAAAGTCAAAATGTTGGTATCGGAACCCGATGACCTACTGACCCAGAGCAGCTGTTGAGGGTGGATAGAACACACACTCACACTGACAGAAAATGTCTTGCACATCCAGTGCATTATGCTGTCACTTTTCCGAGCTTTCGGACGGGGGAGGAGTGGAAGAGGTTAACTAAATCCTTCCTCTTCTCCTGGAAATGGGTTTGTTTTTGATTTATAGATGTTCCCTGTTCCCGGGAATCACAAGCTTTGGAGGTGTATAGGTAAGGGGGTTGAGGGGATTGAGAACCATCCGCTATGATGCACTTAAACTGTTATTGATAGTCAGGATGAAAGATAGATCTTGCCAGCATCTGTTTTACCTCATGTTGTTGTGCACTTTTGTGTGGCAGACATATACTGTGTGTGAGCATGGTTGTGTGTGAGCGTGTGTTGTGTTATTCCGTCTCAAAGGCATTTAGATAAGATGACAGGTAGAGTATGTGTCTGAGGGGTGTTGTGATTTTTCCCTGTATGTGTGTGAAATTAACCCTACAACGCGTGTCTTTGCAACAGAATGCTCACATCATTGCCAACACACAATTGGTGTCACGGAAAAACATGACAGCTTCTGCAAAAGGCTAACGTCGATTGGAATAAATAACTAGTGAAAACCGTTATGACAGTTGTCGCTCATTTGCTCCATCCTGAGAACATGACATTTTCTTCATGGTGAGGATGAAGACGATGAAGAAGGAACTACCACCTAACAGTTCATAAGGAGTCATAGAAAGTGACAGGACACATCTGTAAGTTCTGTGAACGGGAGAGGCATTGGGAACCGAGCAGTCACCAAGTGTGTGTGTGTGTGTGTGTGTGTGTGTGTGTGTGTGTGTGTGTGTGTGTGTGTGTGTGTGTGTGTGTGTGTGTGTGTGTGTGTGAGAGAGAGTGTGCATGTGGGGCAGGCACTGAGCTGAGCTGCATGGATTTGCTGCTGAAGTTTGAGCACTTTTAAATTAAAATGTATTGCTCCTTTTCAAGGTATTGATTGTCACCCGGCTGTGTCAATACAGAGCACAGCTATTTTTCCAATAACTTCTAAAGATCTGCCAGCCAGGCATAAATTCATTACATTTCACCCTCTTTTTCCTTCTCTCTTTCTCTCTCCCACTCTCTCCTTTCCCTCTCTGCCCGCTATGCATTTTACTGGAATAGTTCATATGAACAGAGATTTTCACTGTTTCTCTCTGATGTGTATTGACTATCTGTACAGAGCAGAGGGGTTTGTTTCTTAGTAATACTGTTCCCTATGGACTTTGTATTGGCCTCAAGGTCAAACGACTTATTTGATAACAATGAAATTGTATTGCACAGTCACAAATGTATTTCTCCAAGTTTTTTTGTTTTACATTTCACATTTATTGTAAATCTGACAATCACAAAGTCATGGTTACCATCTCAGTGTTACACAATATCACTTTTCTCCTGTCACACATATCTTTCCAAAGTTTTTATTATCCTGTATCCTTGTCACGTTTGCTACTTTCATCTCTCTATCCTTATTTTATTTATGCTGTTCACAGTGTATTTTGGTGGCACCAGGAGTTTGGTGTAGCAGTCTGAGTGCCCTATTCCTGACCACACGCCCCCTAGGGGACAGAGATTCCTCACTAAAGACTGCACTTAAGTCAGGACTTAGAAGTGACTGGTATAGTTATACATCTCTCAGAAATAGAGTAGTAAGGAACATAAGGAAAGCGAAAGCAGATTTCTATATAAAAGCAATTGATGATGCAAAGGGAGATGGGAAATTAATCTGGAGCAATCTTAATAAATTACTTGGGAAAGATACTCAGCATTGCACACCGGCATTTGAACTGAAATTAAATGGAATTATAACCAGAGAAGACAACATTATAGCAAATGCCTTTAACAATTTTTTTATTCAATCAGTTGAGGAATTGACACAGAATTGCATTGCTAGTAATATAGTAAGCATTCCTATTGATATTGACAAACCTGTTTTTAGAATTGAGGAAATTAGTGAACTTGAGTTAGAAAATACCA
>JACXGM010040472.1:0-10309 GCA_016801145.1 Umbra pygmaea
CACACACACACACACACACACACACACACACACACACACACACACACACACACACACACACACACACACACACACACACACACACACACACACACACACACACACACACACACACACACACACACACTAGTTTACATATAAATGTACAATAAAAACATATATGTAGGTCACGCAAATTCTAAAATGTATGACTGTTGATGCTTAACACCAGTCATTTTCACAGTGTTACTTGGACTGAGTAAGCAGGTTAAATATCTAGCTATACATTCCGTTCTCTGAGCAAGTGATTTCTAATTGAAATGCTGCCACAGCCTTGCCATTTCACAGAGGTTACCTATTGTGCAGCAAAAGTAGCAGATAAACAGAGTGATCTCTACTGTCCCACGTACCATCCCTTAAGTGTGTGTCATTCAACGATCCTAAATACGTCAATAATAGTCACCCTAAAAAAGTTAATTAACCATTGGTAAACAACCTTCATAGAGCCAGTGACGTCTGTAATTACAATTACACCTGTAAACGTGACCAACAAAACGTTGAAGCAATTGTGGCTCTCACCCACATCTTCTTTCAAAATATGCTTTAATAGAGGCAGGCATCATGTCATGAAAAATACCTAGGCTATACATTTGTTTAAATGCTCTCCAGACTATTTATGAAAGCGGGATCATATAACCAAATTCATTACAATTTTGTTTTAATTATAATTGTTCTGGACAACAACGAACTGGCAATGGCGAGACCTAAAAGACGAATTACAAAATAAGTTATTACACAGTTTATTGCATATGGAGAGCCGTTACATTTAGGTGACTGCTAGAAATGTAAACTCCAGGACCATACATATTTAGCCCAATTCAGATGTTTTAACACACACATATTGGTATTTTCAATAATGACTTTAGATCTGTGTACAAAGATCAGAACAGATTCCGGCTGCCCTTATAAATGTAGCCCTAGACATTTAGTCAGGCATTTAATCTCTCTGAATTAAAAACAAATATCATAAAAGAATGACATGTTACATTATTCCTCAACAATAAATGTACATTAGTAAACCTACATTCACAAGCACTTTAACAGAAAGAAGTTGCAAAAAGCTCCTCGTGGACAGTCGCACATTTTGCCGATGCGAGCCCCTTTCCTCACGGCGCAATGTTCCCCCAAGTCGCACTGAAAAATATAAATGTGAATTTCCTTTAAAGAAAATATAGGTTACAATGTTAAACTTAAAAATCGTGCGGGAAACTACGCATTTCTGGAATAAGATTACAATAAGAAAAACTGACATATGAATCTATTATCGTAAAACGAATACTTATCATTAATTCTGATTAGAGAAGTTAAATCTTACAGTGGGAAGTTGTCCAAATTTCTTTTCCCATGGATTAATTCTTTTGGTCTGCAGTTTTTCAAGAACTTCGTGAAGAGCTCCAAGCTGTCAAAACAATATGAAATACAATATATTTTATAGTTTCATTTCTGACGTTAATAATATTAATATTTCAATATATCTTACAAACGACACTACACTATATTTTTCACATTTTGAGAAAAGGTAGCCTAATTATTCTTCATAGATAGCGTAGTATTCTCCAATATCAATAATGGTCTCTTGAACAATGTATATATTTTTGGAGCCTATACAATTAGCCTACGGCTTCATCAAGATAATCCGGAATAATTAACGTTTAATAGGGCGCCACCTGACATAAGTGCATGCAGATAAATAATGTAGCTAGACTTACAAGACGTTTTTCGTTCGTTAGGTTCGGATTTTGTGGATAGAAGTCTTGAATGTCTCTTGTTTCCAAATCTGCTTCAATATCTGAGTCGCTCACTTCAGCACCACAAGTGACGGACAGCAGCGAAGCACAAACTATTACCCACAGATGGGACCTCTCCATGATTCTACTCTGGAAAACTGCTGCAGAAAATATAAAGCGTGCGAAGTTATGTTTCCTCTTTGGAAGATTCAACTGAAGTAAACAATTTCTGCAGTTTTGCTTTTTTGCGATTAAATGTTTAGCATTCACTTTGAAATTGAGTATAGCTCCGCCTTGAGCATTGATCTTATAAGAGAAATAACCTACGTAGGAAGTCCATTACGTTGTTTCAAATGCCCTTGGGGAATATGCTCTTTTGGTCTTTCTATGTAGATTGCAGCCATGTTAAGGTTAATATTTTATTATATTACACGATTGATCAATTTGATTAGAAGGTCTAGAGTGTATTCTCAGGGTTTATTAATTGATAGCCTTCCATTGACATTGTATTATGCAACATTTGTAAACAATAATCATTTTGGGAATTTAAGGACGTTCATACTTTGTTAACCCAGAACTAAAGTGACCCATTGCAATGTATTTACACCACTTCTTTGCAAGAATATTAACTGGACATCCTGGTAAAAATGTGCATATACCCAGCATTCATGCAACTAAAGGTTCACAATTCAGCGCCTGATGGCAGAATGCACAATATGAACAACAAAGTATGAAACAGTTGTTGGTCGCAGACACACACATAGATTTTATCGCAGGTGTGGTGAAATTCTTGTGTCTACACTGGTCGAATTTGCTGCCTGGCAGTACAACTTTATAAGGTTTGCCAATGTTCGTATCCTGATCTCGCCATGTGGATGATGCCAAGGGTTCCAGCATGGCATGGCTCAAACTGGTACAGAGCTAACCTGGGTGGACATGTGGATAGTTGAACAGTGGTTCCTTGTCACGTCAATTTCTAGCGACTTATTGTGTAGGTTGGGCGCCTGTAAAATCAATCATGGTTGTATAGCTGGTTCTCAAACCTCTCCTGGGGACCCAAGCCACCAGGATAAACAAATATTACCCAATGGGACGGATCCCGCTAGTTTTCAGTTCTATCTCATTATTAATTACACCCACCTGGTGTCCCGGGTCTAAATACATGCTGGATTTAGAGGGTTGTAATGAAAAATAGAGTAGACCAGGATTCGAGGGCCAGATTTGAGTATGAGGGGAGGGCCATATATGTTTCCCAGAGATAACACACCTGAAACAATTTGTTATCTAGCCTAATAAACAAGCTCTTACCTGCTTGAGTCAGGTGCTAGTTCATTGCTACAACAAATCTCTGAGACGGCTGTTGGTTGTTTCATATATTTTTGATGCATTTAGTAATTAATTAATTACACTCAGAGACCTGGAGATATGATAATTAGCGCAAAATAAAGACTTTATTATTATAAAATCTGACTTCCCATCTTCAGCCCAGAGAGAAGTGCCCTCACAAGGATTCTCCCAAAAATATATAGACATTATGACATCATTGTACAGGACTTGATACTGATCACAATTGGTCAGTACTGTAACCGTTTGAATTCAAACCCACCAATCATATGTTGACAAGAGATGCATTCTCTCTTCCATTTGGCAACTGTATGTAAGGAGACCTGTTGCTTTGAAGTAGATCTTTGCCCTCCAATTCCATTAGCATTTAGAACACAGCAGATCCCCATGTGGTGAGCTTCAAGGCCTCCTAGCTTAAGTCAACAAGGCCAGTCCTTCTGTCTCCTTAAGATATCTGCATTCTACAGTTAATCAACTTCTTCCATCATTTTATGAGTTACTTTCCCAACATTGTATAACTTTTTCCTCTGCTCCATGATGTTCGCCAGATCTATAGCTTTTATGAAAGACCAAACAGTACATAGTAATATTTATCCTTGTCACACAATCCATGTAAAGACAATTTTGTGCTACATTGCATTTTCAACTTATTGGTTATTGTTCAGTTAATTAATCATTACAACGAAAAATCTTCCACAGTTGCCGCTCAAACCGTACATCTCATAAATTCTCCCAAAATACATCCTCAGAAAACTATTTTGAAAACATCAATAGACCTCAACAGTCCCGCCCTTCAGGTTCTGGAAGTACATTTCCCAGTCATTTCTCCCATAGACGACTGGAAAAATCTGTATATAAAGAATTTTATACTATGCCCTATGCCTGGTTCAGATTACATAAATTTTGTCTGTTACGATAGTCCCTGTGTCAGATTACGCGATTTTGACTCCTAAAATCTTGTTGTGTCTTGAACAAGAAACATGTCAGTCTACACGTTGCTTCCGGACCAGTCATCGTGTGCTGGCTTTAACTAATAATAATGCATTCAACTTATATAGCGCTTTTCTTCCAAGGAACCCAAAGCGCTTTACACAGTGAGGGGAAAGCCCACCTTATCCACCAGCAATGTGTAGCACCCACTTGGGTGATGCACGGCAGCCATTTTGCGCCAGAACGCTCACTGCACATCAGCTATCAGGTGGAGAGGTGAGTAGTTATATATGCCAATTAGGAAGGAGCGGGATTATTAGGTGACCATTATTGAGTGAGAAGTTGGGAATTTGGCCATGACACCGGGGTTAACACCCCTACGATTTTTAATGACCACAGAGTCAGGACACCCGTTTAACGTCCCATCCGAAAGACGGCACCCTAAGCAGGGCAGATGTCCCCAACACTACCCTTGGGCATTGGGAATGATCTTTAGATCAGAGAGAAGAGAGCCCCCTACTGGCCCTCCAACACCACTTCCAGCAGCACTGGTCTCCCATCCAGGGATTAACCAGGCCCGACCCTGCTTAGCTTTAGAAGCAAACCAGCAGGGCAATACAGGGATCTATGCTGCTGGCTACAACTACACGCATGATGTAATCGAGAAGACGAAACCAGTAGCGACTGACTTCCGGGAACGAACGCAAACAAATAATGGATGAAGCAACGAGTTTTGTATTGCTATTGGACACGTTTCTGGATTGCTCGAAGGTACTCTCGATGAAACATCATACAGGCAGGTGTACTGCTGCCACAGCTCCACGAACCTTTCCTCCATTTCATAACTCCACCTAGCAACATCATCTCTCTTTCGTTTCACCATTTTTGAAAGTTGTGTACGGAAAAGCTTCTGTACTCCTATTAGTCAACGGATTGTGCCAAAATTGGGCTAAAATCGTGTAATCTGAACCATAGGCTAACCAGCTACGATGTGACTAATAAGCATACACCATATAGTTTAGAGTCAATAAACAAACAGAAAATCCAAAAACGATGTACACAGTCTTGTACCTTAGATTTTTGGGGGATTTTCTGTTAGTTTTTCACTCAAAATTATTTGTTGTATACTTATGAGTCACGTCGTAGCTGGTTTGCCTGATGCCTGGTTCAGATTACACAATTTTAGCCCGATTCTGGCACAATCCGTATGATGTAGGGTGTCGTGGGGATTCGTAAACGACAACGGGCGTCGGGACGCAAGATTAGATCATTTCATCTCGTAAGCGTCGCGTCTGCGATGCTTCATGACATCACGACAAAAAGTCTAGCATGTTTAATATTTTTTTGGTCCTCCATGAGGTTACTTAGGTTAAGGTTAGGGTTAACATAAAAAAACTGACAATCACCTGTTTGCATCATGCAGCAATGGAGAACAAATCACACACAGTGTCCATCTGGATTTGAACTCGCGAACACAGCATGAAAGTCGCAAATGTATGACATTTAATTTTTATTTACTGCCTAGACACTAACCACGACGCAACATTACAGCACGGCGTGGTGCATGATTTGATCTCGCCCGCCAATATGCTTTTCAGACTACTACTACTAGTAGCACTAATATTGTAGAAAATGTTTTTGAATTAACGACAACAAGTTCTACTCTGGTAACTTCAGACCATAACACATGGTTTTGAAAGACTAAATCTGTCTTCTTGCGAAATAGATTCCACCCTAACTGACAACTTGATAATAATAATAATAATACATTTAATTTGTAACACACTTTACATTCAAGCGAATCCCATAGTGCTACATGATAAAACAAAAGCTCTCCTAAAGAGGTGGGTTTTAAGGCCACGTTTAAAAGCATCCACAGTCTGTGGTGTCCTCACGTGGGCAGGGAGAGCATTCCACAGACTGGGAGCAGCTGAGCAGAAAGCCCGATCTCCCATTGTACAGAGCTTGGTACTGGGAGGTTTCAGGAAATAATCTGAGGCAGATTGGAGGGTATGTGTGGAGGTCTGTGGGGTGAGGAGTTCCTTGAGATGGGTGGGGGGCTTCACCATGCATGGACGCACTGGTGGGTGAGGAGGGAGACCTTGTACTCAATCCTCAATGAGACAGGAAGCCAGTGGAGTGATTTGAGGATGGGGGTGATGTGGTCATGTTATGCACCCTCAACAGGATCCTAGCAGCGCTGAATGTACTGCAGCTTCTAAAGGCTTTTCTCAGGGATCCCGGTGAAGAGCGTGTTGCACTAATCCAACTTCAGACCTGTGGAGAAAATGCACAATGTCTGTAACATGCAGGATGTTAATTTTTCCTGCCAGATATTCTTGCAGCTCCTTTAATGAGAATGCAGTTATCCTCTTGACAAACTGTCTGAGCTTTCTCCTGGTCCTGTCATTTATTCTGCAGGGACATTGTGACCTTTAAAATGTCCTGGTGGTGCGGCCTTGCTTGCACTTCATAAAAATGATCTTCACAGTGGTCATTGATATATGTAATGCCTTTGGATTTCCTTTACATCCATCGGTACCTTTCAACCATGGCATTTTGCAGATCGTTTGTTATCTCCTTGTGGGACCATGGCTATCTCTACAGTATGCAGCCAAGAATCCCTAAAGGAATTTCAGAATTATTTGTATTGATTAAACCTGAACATGCATGGTTTCAACCTGCATTGTGAAGGTTGTGTACACTTATACAACATGTGCACTGACTGTTTTTTTATAAAACATTCTGAGAATATTTTTTCCCTCAATATGAAAGAAGTTTATTGATGATCTTTGCTTCAAAAATTCAATGTCAGGTATAAAAAAATGTCACCTAGGTCTTGTAAACTAAACAGTGTTGTGTGCGTCAGACACAGCAGGCACATCATAGGATCAAACTCTTGCTGCTAGGCTAATTATGCAGAGCAACACCTCTTATGTGTAACACCCAGGTTTTCCACGAATACTCTTCCTAACATCACCATTTCGTTAAAGTGCATCCTGTCTTTTTTTCATCAAACACAATGTCTTGCATTTGTCTAGTAGTCTTGATGTCCACCCAGGTGTTGAGAACATATTTCAGTTTTTTTATTCATTGTTTATCTAAAATAAATACATTTGAGAGGGGTCAAATCATTTTGTGGCCTGGCTGATGCCTTAACGGCTGACCTATCATGCCTTGAAAAATGATGTGACATTTTAAATTTCCATGACAAACAAGGAATGTTGATACTGTGAATAGCTAAAGCAATCAGAGTAGCTTATTTAAAGTATATGAAAAGCTGTTATTCTTTGTCAATAAGCTGGCTGGAGCTTGTGTGTGTATGTGGGAAGGGGGCTGGCTGTCTCACTTTTGCTTGCGTAAGAGCCTTGAACAATTCGTCCTCTCCCTGTGTGGTGTGTGTTCAAGCCAAGCGGATATGAATTAAATCCTTGGGTGCTGCCTGGGGTACGCTTCCCATTTGGCTCAGCCTAATAGCTTTTTTTAGGTTTGGAAATTGAAAACCAAACTTAGTCCAGCTGATGAGTGTTTGTGTGGATATTTTACTCTCACTGCTGAACAATGAGCTATCACCTATTACCCAAACTAAAATGTTACTTTCCAAATATATTTCCACTTGATTGAATATATGACATGGCAATTTTAGTATGTATTTTGTGCTTATTTTAGGGGCTCGGATGGTACTGTAGCTAGACAAACATTATAATATAGCAATAAGTGATGGGGGGAAGTACCACAGCTAAGAGCTGCTATTACTTATTGCTACCATAAACTGGCTAGCAACACAACTAGAGAAGTTAAGTGATGGTATGTCGTAATGTGTTTGAGTCTCATATTGTATACAATGGCAAATAGCCAATTAGCATTCAGGTATTGAAGCAGCAGGTGTATACGTTTTATCTATTTTTAGGAGCCGAGGCACCTTCATTCTTGAGCGCTCACGAAGACCACATGTGTGCACTCTCTTTCTGAAGGTTGACTCACAAACATTGACATTAATTGTGTGCAGAGGTGCCTTTGGATTCCTATATGTTACCTTGGGGACTATGAAGACTTTTTTATCATTATGTTTTCAGGTCTAGGTCTGAATTTTGTCAGCTGGCCTGTCCTAGATAGATAATCAGTGGTCAAGAGTTTTTCCAGCTATCGATTATGTGTTGGCAGGGCCGGAGTGGGAATCATTTTCAGCCCGGGAGTTTCATGGGGTACCAGCCCATTTTGTGATTGGGTAAATAGTAACTGCAAATAATCTAATCGCTTTACTTGTGTTATTTCCTACTGTACCTATTTCATTTATTTATTTATTTACAGAGACAACTTAAATGTATATGCTACCACTATTAAACAAAATATCCTCAGTTATTAGACAACTACAGTAAATAGAGTCTTGACCAAATAAGGTAAATAAATAAAAAAATTGCAATCGCTAGGACCCATTTCCCAGGTTTCTTTTTCAAAACTCTACACACAGTTCCACTAACCAGCTTTCAGTGTTGCACAGCAGTTAATTTCACATAAAAAATGCACAATAACTACCAAAATACATTGCAAATCAACTAATTCTTCCATAACTCTAGCAACAGTGGTCACCCAACAAGCACACTGTCAATCATAAAACAATAACCTAAGCAAAAATAAGAACAGATTATTTCTTCACAAAACAAGAATGACCGCTGTCCACTGTTTAGAATCCAAATGCAGAAGACAGGGTTACCATTCACATCACATCTTATGTCATCTTAGGCAATACACCTCACTTATGAGGGCAATACACCTCACTTATATTCTGATGAAGTATAGTAGCCCTAATCTCATCTGAGACTACAGCTCTTCATCGTCCTCTCAGTCTACTTCCACCACCCATACACAATCCTCTTCCTCCATCAGCCACTCTTCTTCCTCTGTCAGACACTTCTCTATCTCTGATTGGGTCCAGGTTGACATTACAGTACAAAATTATTACTAAAACACAGTGTTGGACTGTGGAATGCTTGCTTGAAAATGACTGTAATCCTTCCCAGACTCTTGGGCAATAGCAATATTTTTTCTGAAAGGCTTGGAGAGGTCTTCTGAGCTTGGCATAATGTGTTACCACACCCCTGTAAGGTTAAACCAAAGTTGGAAGTCTTTCTATAAGACTGAAATGCTCTCTAATTATTTCCAATGATTTGTTCAATTTTTCACCTTAATTTCTCAACATTGTTTGTCACCTTAATTTCTCAACAATATCCATGTCGTCCAAATAGTGTTGACATGTTTTTTCAAGGGTTGTACTTCCTCACAGCAGTATCAAATATGTTATGACATCAAAAAGTTAAAAATCCAGTTTGTCATGTGCACAGAAACACAGATGTAATTGCATGTACATGGAGAAATATTACGTCACAGATCCAGCAATGCAGTCATAGTAAATGGCGCAAAAAGAAACATTGTTTATGTACACCACATTCCAAATTATTATGCAAATTATATTTTACACTGATTTTCCTAAATAGTCGATGCAAATGACAGTCAGTATGTAATGTTGCCAAGTTCCACATCACCCCAGAACACACCTTCCAAAACCGGTATCAGCCAGGAACC
This sequence comes from Umbra pygmaea, assembly GCA_016801145.1. Classification (NCBI taxonomy): domain Eukaryota; kingdom Metazoa; phylum Chordata; class Actinopteri; order Esociformes; family Umbridae; genus Umbra; species Umbra pygmaea. The sequence continues at coordinate 9,624 of JACXGM010040472.1, forward strand.
CAATCGGCATGAACGCATCCCCATAGCCCGTTCGCAATCACCTGAATACTAAACACCCACGCACCCTCCTGTCAGTATTTAGGTTTCCTGGTTCATTCTTTTTGTGAGGTATTGTTTGTGAATAGATCAACATACTGAGTGCTTATTTCTTACCTTGATTCCTGGCCTGACCTTGATTACTCTATTATCGGTTCCTCTGTTCTTGGATTATCACTGTGTGCTTCTGCCTTTGATATTTTCTCCAGTGTGCCAAACACCAGCCTGTTTCTGATGATGCCTGATCCTGCCTTTGTACCTCTGCCATAAGGTGTACTGTGTACCAAACAGAGTTGTATAAGTACAAAGTAAAAGTACTCAGCTGGGTTCACCTCTTTTGGGAAGTTCCTAATTAAAACATAAATTACCAGGTTATGGGAGTACACAATTAACTAGTTACCATCATTAATAATGTTTTACTCTTTCAATTAATTTCCTAGATCACTGGTTAGTGTCACGTATCCTGAATGGATGAATGTAGAGACAAGCGCGAAGGTGTTGCAAACAAATAATGATTTAATAACCAAAGTACTGAGATAAACAAACCTGCCACGAGGGGCTAAACAGAAGATACTCCACAAGTATACAGAAACGCAGCAGGAACACGTAACATAGAACATTGATCGACGAGGTACACATGGAAACAAGAG
>JACXGM010040473.1:0-10332 GCA_016801145.1 Umbra pygmaea
GTTTGTTTGGAACTGGTGACAGTCTCCATGATCCGCCATTGCTGTAAAAAAACTGACTGATGAAGGGAACGGAGTTGACGCAACTCTCTCTCTCTATGGCTCTGGATATTACCATTTAATAATACTTTATCAAAGTTGAAATCATCCAGCTCTTTAGGTATTTCCTCACTTGCACACTTTATTGAAAATAAATCCTGCTCTAACTCTTTGTGTATAGCTCTGGAGCTATTTATCGGAAGAATGCTATCAGTAGTATTCCCGCATAAAGTATGCAGTTTTATTAACCAATCAACTCAATTCAGGGGCGTGACAAGAACAGATAAGTCAACTGAGAGCCTCCACTGAGTCTAGCTGTAGTTATCCAAAAATATCGCGGTGACGTCACTGGCATAGATTTCACAAACTTATGGTGCCCAATTTGGGAAGTTCAGAACGCACTGAGGTGGTTTTAGTGACTGTAATTTTGGAAACATGACCGGCACAACAATTTAAATATGTGCTGTTACTGTGTTGCTGTTTTTCAGAGATATGCATCAGGTTCTGGACGCATATGAGAAGAACAAGGGTTTCTACCTGTACACCGGTCGAGGGCCTTCTTCAGAGGCTATGCACGTGGGACACCTTATCCCTTTCATCTTTACTAAGTGAGGCTTTCATTCACTGCTGTTTAAACTCTGTCACAGTCAGTTAGTGGAAACGTCATTCAAATACATTATTAGTTATTGTTACACTAGGAAAAACCCCAGACTCTTGGCTGCTACTGTATAGAGCAGTGCCTATAAAGAACAAAAACAGAATGGTGTGAAAATAACTAATCTGAATAGTTTGAGGTTTTGTGTCGGATGTCATGATGAATGGGGCTGATTAGCTTCAGATGGGTCAGGAGGTGTTTGATTTAGTTGTGGAGTTAAAAGTAAGTGGTCGGGCCCTGCCTGTTGCTAGGTGGCTACAGGACACGTTTGACATTCCGCTGGTGATCCAGCTGACGGATGATGAGAAGTACCTGTGGAAGGACCTTTCCTTGGAGGACTGCCACCGCTATGCCGTGGAAAACGCCAAGGATATCATCGCCTGCGGCTTTGACGTCAACAAGACCTTCATCTTCTCTGACCTGGACTACATGGGGTACCTAGCTTACCTCATCTCACTACATCTCTGGACACATAATCACAAAGTGTGTCAGTTTGATCTAAAATACCGTATTTACTCAAATAAAAACCAAGGCCTTTATTTACCTCTACTGCAGAAGATAACCTGCTTTTATTTGAAGCAGGCTTTTGTTAGAGGCAGGCCTTTATTTCTAATTCCCTCTGTTTGATGTATAATTGGCTATATTTTAGTGTCAATCCTTGTTCCAGTTTGCTACTTTATTGCTGCGTTACATTGTTAACACAATTTTAACACTTCTTGTAACCGTTCCAGTAAGTTGTTGAAAATTCAGTCACTTGCACTGAATGGGAGCTGTTTTACTTCCAATGTAGTTACTACAATCTACCTGTACGTTACTACAAACTACACCATGCTGAGTAAAACATACAGCCACATTGACTCAAATACCGGTAGGACAATAATACTTAGCGTTACTCATTCCTGCTCCCGCGAGCCGCCATTCTGTAAATTTAGCGATTACCCTGAGTTAGCGTTTTCATCCTGGTAATGAGTAGCGTCACCTGTGCTAAATTAGGTTTGGAGCAAAAACCTATGGAATGGCGGCTTACAGGAGCAGTGAGTATCACTGCTTTAGATGAATACCATAATCCAGAAAAAACAAAGTGTTGAAAATAGCATGAATATATTGTTGAGTCTATTAAATTAAAGTGGTAGAAATGTACGTTACGCTTAACTGGAATGCACATTACATGAAAGGCACCTAGGAGATTAGCCACACAAATTTTTCCCCGGCCTTTATTTAAGGCCAGCCTTTATTTGTCCATGTTGACCACGCCCCCGGCCACTATCAGAGGCCTGGCGTTTAATTGTTTACCAGTTTTTATTTGAGGAAATACAGTAAGACCCATATCTGTCCATGTAATATTACTCATTAGGATATGCAATGCTAAACTGATTGGAGGTCAATGCTAATTTCTGTATATAAGCCCTGGTCGTTATTTACTGTAGTTTATATCTTTGTGCTCTTAAATATTTTTTATGTCCCTCATCAATTCATTTATACATAACAGGAATGCTAAAATAATTCTTATTTCTCTATATAAATCTTTATCCCAGGATCCTCCAGCAGGTGGTGCTATTGTTCAGTAATGTAAACGACCATTTAGAGCTCAGCTTCACCTCCGAGACTGTCTGAGACTTCGAATAACAAAATATTTTTAAAAACCTACCATTATGATTCCCCAGGGTATAGTCTGGAGTTATGAGCTTAGACCCCTAAACCAAACTCTGGCAGGTGATTTGTTTCATTCTGTTTATTCGTTCTCTAGAGCGTCTCCAGACTTCTACAGGAATGTGGTGAAAATACAGAAGCATGTTACTTTCAACCAGGTCAAAGGCATCTTTGGATTTGGTGACAGTGACTGCATCGGTAAGTGAGTGGTCATGTGTGTACACATGCTCAGATTTTACTCTTATCACATGGAATGAACACGTGTTGTTGGAACTACAAAGACACCAAACGAAACACTGAAACAATGACAGATCCACTTTCCCCAAAAAAACTGTAATTTTCAGTTGTCTTACATTGTGCAGCGATGGCTAAGACCAATGTGAATCCCATTAACAGCTAAGAATTCCGGTTTCTCTTTTCATCCCAGGAAAGATTGCATTTCCAGCCATCCAGGCTGCGCCATCTTTCAGTAACTCTTTCCCTCAGATCTTCAAAGGCAGAAAAGACGTCCAGTGTCTTATTCCTTGTGCCATCGACCAGGTCAGTCAGTCCCACAGCACAACCAAAGATGGGTCGTTGCTGCATAAAGGAATCAGTTCTTAGTACACTTTCCCAGTGTTGGGTAAAGTTACTTTTACAATTACTTTTCAGTTACTTGTTGAGTTCACAATTTTTGGGAAGTGTCTAATTAAGACAAAATGATCAGGTAAATGGAGTTCATATCTTAACAGTGATAATGATTGAAATCATCTTTACTCTTTCTATTTGTTTTATAGGTCACTGTTAACTCCATTTACCTGATCATTTTGTCTTAATTAGACACTTCCCAAAAATTGTGAACTCAACAAGACAAAATGATCAGGCAAATGGAGTTAACAGTGACCTATAAAACAAATAGAAAGAGTAAAGATGATTTCAATCATTATCACTGTTAAGATATGAACTCCATTTACCTGATAATTTTGTCTTTTAAGTAGGGGCTTCCCAAAACTTGTGAACTTAACAAGTAACTGAAAAGTAATCGTAAAAGTAACTTTACCCAACACTGCACTTTCCTGGTGAAGTACTGGTACAGCTGGTGTTTGACGACCTACCCCTCCTCTCAAACCTGTTCCTTCCTCCCTACAGGATCCCTACTTCCGGATGACCCGGGATGTAGCCCCCAGAATCGGTTACCCCAAACCTGCTCTGCTGCACTCAACCTTCTTCCCCGCACTGCAGGGCGCTCAGACCAAGATGTCCGCCAGTGACGCCAACTCCTCCATCTTCCTCACAGACACCCCGAAGCAGATTAAAAATAAGGTTAGACTGACACATTCTACTACCTTCTACACCTCCACCTGAGATGTAGTGAGCTGACTCTGATCGTCTTTTCATCTTCTTCCATCGAACACGGTACTTGATCTAGTGAATGCTTAGTGACTGACACACTACCGGTACTTGATCTAGTGAATGCTTAGTGACTGACACACTACAGCTCATTTTGGGTGGGTAGGTAGTGTGTAAAAGCCCCCTTGACAATGTCAATCATAGTTTATAGACGTGTCTATTATCTCCAGACATTGTTAATTTCATCAGCAATTTAGTCATGATTCTTTTGACTTTTTATCAATGAACTTGAAAGTCTGGACAAAAGCAGTAATATGGTTTGACAATACATTGTCATTCTGTATATGATCGGTGATATATGGTGGCTAAAATATACCTTATTTCATAGATAAATTAGGTGACTATAATGTGACTAAAATTCTGTTGTTTTAGTCATATATTTTTTTTTCCTGTATGAAAGAAAAATATTTTGTCAATCTTTAATTTTCATTACATGCACAACTGGATTGTCTTGTCCAACCACAGAAGACCTGTTGTCCAGAGTTATTGTTGACTGTTAAAAACTAAGACGACTGAAACACTGCTAAAATTAACACTGTCTCCACAGTGAACTCACCTGAAGTTGTAAATACCTAACACTGGTGTAATTGCCCAGGTGAACAAGCACGCCTTTTCAGGAGGGAAGGATACGATAGAGGAGCACAGGAAATCTGGAGGCAACCCTGACGTGGACGTGTCCTTTATGTATCTGACCTTCTTCCTGGAGGATGACGAGCAGCTGGAGAAGATCAGACAGGTAAGGGAGCGCTGACCGGAGTAGCTCAATGTTAAGACCGTATTGCTTTCAGCGGTTAGGTTCTGAGTAGGTCAACCTTAAGACATTTGCTTTCATGGGTTAGGTTCTGTTCTGAGTAGGTCAACGTTAAGACCGTATTGCTTTCACGGGTTAGGTTCTGTTTTGAGTAGGTCAACGTTAAGACCGTATTGCTTTCAGGGGTTAGGTTCTGTTCTGAGTAGGTTAATGTTAAGACCTTATTGCTTTCAGGGGTTAGGTTCTGTTCTGAGTAGGTCAACGTTAACGCATATGCGTAACAATGGAAGTCCAGTCTTTTCCATTAAAGGAGTTTATCAGTGATGCAAAGACGCGTATGCCCAAATCTTCGTACAGTATACGCCAATTGCATTGAGTATGCATCCTTTTGACGCAAGCCCTTTGCGTAGGTTGCACATTATTTAGTGTTTCAGTCTTTTGTGAGAGGCTCATCTATGGAGTGTTCTGCCCTCTTTGATTTAACAACAGCTGATAAATACAGGCATATCAGTCCAAAGATTAATGCAGGATGGAGGAAGATTTCAGATGATATTGAGCTTTTTCAAAACTTTCACAACTTTGCCATAGTCAACTGACCTGGTAGCTCAATATCGTCCATTAATCTTTGCACAGGAATCTTTCCGTATATATCACCCGGTAATCAAAGAGGGCAGAATACCTGACGAACAAGCCTCCATTTCTACATGTGCCATCAAAAAGAAAACTCTGCGCAATCTATGCAAAGGGACTGCATTAGCAATATTGCATACCTAACACAATTGGTGTATTCTGTGTGATTCGGGCATTAGACAGTATTGCTTTCAAGGGTTAGAGGCCCCTTGTCCAAGGTTAGCGCCTTCAACTTCACTAGAAGTTGGGCCAGAGTTGGAGACTAAAGTCACTCACTTGGACTTAAGTCACTAATAAATTGACTTGCGATCTGTTCAAATGACTTGAGACTTGACTTAAAGTCACTGGACTTGTGCCTTCGACAGTAAATATAGAATAGCTAAAATGAAGGGGGAAAAAACAACAAAAAAGCGATTGAAAAAGTTGAAAGTCACCTAGGCAAGGTTAGCGATAGTTCTCCTAAGAGAAGTGAATGGGAAGTGAACAGACTAAATGGCAATTGGAAGTGCACCTGTTCTATTTGTAATAGCTTTGGCTATAAAGATAAAAAAAATTGAAGGGGGCAGAAATGTAGCTACCACAACATCAAACTTCTTGCGGCACTTGAAGGGACAGAGAGATGTTAGTCAGACTTAAGTCAGCAGTTAACTAACATAATGTTGCATTATCTGCCTAGCGTAGCAAATTCGCTAGTAGAATAAGGTTGTGTTAGCGAAGTAGCTAAATTACTGCAGCTTAAACATAGCTAGCCAGCTAACATTTGGATTCTCACAATGTTAAAACAACAGGGAGAATGCACATTGTTTTCAGAACATAAGGAGCTGTTCGCTCATGACACAATGCTTTTCCTAACTGGCGTTTCGTGCCATTGACTTGCTACCAACATTGTGAACAATTTCAGTGTTAAACACAAACTGGAATGCCATTGGTTAAGCATCGAGAGGTCAGCCAGAGCGTGGTCAAAGTTGAATATATTTTAACTTTGAGCAAAGTGGAGAAGCACTCTTTGAGGTTCGTCTAGGTTAACACCGTCGCTAGGTTCGCTAGGTTGGAAGTAAACGACCCATAGCAAATGAATGGCACAGCTGGAGCAAAGTGGTTCTAATGCTAATTAATGGATGTGGCCTTTTAGGCTCTGTTCTTTTCACCACCGGTACATTTTAATTTGTGCTATCCATCTATTTTGGATTGTGCTTTCTTTTTGTTAGATTTTGACCTAAATGTCTGCCTTTTCCTTTGTAAATAACTGCCTACATTTATTTTGTTACCCATGTTACCCATGAATCACATCAGGTGAAAGGTAACGTGAGCGTTATGGAAAGTAAATGAAATGAATGTTGGTTTCAAAAGCAGGACATTTTCGCTCACATGCTTTTGAGGACCTTCTAGCCATTCCTGTGAGCTAATGTATCATTAACGGTCAAATTTGTTATTCATTCCTGTACTCTGCGTGTCTCCAGGACTACGCCAGTGGAGCCCTGCTAACCGGAGAGCTCAAGAAGACTCTAATAGAGACCCTACAGCCAATGATCACAGCCCATCAGGAAAGACGCAAGCAGGTCACAGAAGAGACAGTCCAGGAGTTCATGACACCAAGACCTCTACATTTTAATTTCTAACCAGTGCTCAAATGTTTCTGTGGTTGTCATATGCTAACTGCAGGACGAAACCTTACGCAACATTCAGATACCCTGTAGAATACAGAACACACAGCTGTATTTATCATATCTCTGCCTGCAATGTTCTACAGCCTTTAGGTAGTGTATGTGGCCAAAGCTCATCACAAGTGGCATGTGTGTAAACAGCTGATATAGGAGTTGATGTCACAAACTAGTAAAGTAAATGGACTTTGCAAATAATGACCATTCTGACCAAGGAACAACTCATGAAATGTGTCAACCACATTTCCCATGATGCAACGTTGTCTAACGACGAACCGATTATGAAATGGCTTTCGATCATTACTATGCGTGGACAAAATAAATATCCATGTGGTTTGTGTGACTGATAGTACTGTTGGGTGAATAAATGACATCTTGACTTGTGATTGCACATTTTTATTCAATTATGGTAAATTATTTTATTTTATAATATTATCATCCTTAAAAGAAGACATTTTTGTTTTTGATAACTCAATTCTAAATATCACTACCCACAAAATCAGATAAAATTTGTGTTTCTCCAAACACCACAGCATAACACGACCATCAGTGCTGGGAAACGCTACTTTTCAATTACATTCCAGTTACATGTTGAGTTCACAAGTTTTGTGAAGTCCCTAAGACAATGTTCAGGTAAATGGAGTTCACATCTTAAAAATGACCTATAAAACAAATGGAAAGAGTAAAGAAAATATCAATCATGGTCACCAGTACGATATAAACTCCATTTACCTGATCATTTTGTCTTAATTAGGGACTTCCCAAAACTTGTGAACTCAGCAATTAACTGGAATGTAACTGTACAAGCTACTTTACCCAACACTGACGACCATACAAACATTCATTCAGTATTTTGAGAATTCTTAACTTAAGGCAGTACAATATGCAATACAATAGGATAATTACAGTGCCTTTCTGCTGTCTGAGGTACTCAAAACGCTTTACATAGTAAAGAGGAAAACTGAAATTGTCCACCACTAATGTATAGCGCCTGGCTAAATAATTACTATACATCAGCTATGAGGTGAACAGTTGAGCAATACACATGGGTGCCAATTATTAACAAGTAAAAACATAATTTATAAACTAGTCATGCCCTCATTTTAAATACACTACTTTCCAAACTGCACCAGAAGAAGAAACAATAAAAGCGGTCAACTACAAAGGCCAAATTAAATTTGAGCATTTTCAAACTCTGGGTTGGAGATGTGCTGGAAGTTTCCATGATCGGCACCCAGAAATCCATTAGTGTTAACTGCCTTGTTTGTGGATGGATCTGTAAACCCACCAGCTCTGAGATTGGATATACTGTTCACCTGATAGCTTGTAACCTGAAGTTATCACATCTATGCTACCTGTGTAACAGTGTGATCATACATTTCCATAACGGAGCATTACAGTTGCCTTCTGCAATATTAAGCAATATGTATACATACGGTAATAAAGCCTCTGGTTTCTCAAGAATGCCAATATAGGCGCTGACGGGCTAAAATTGGTCCCCGCTTGGTACTTTCTTTCTCTGAGGTATCTATGTTGGTGTGTTCTCTCTTGTTCTACTGTGTCTAAGGATTGGGCCCACCATGCAACCTCATGAGACGTCACTGTACAGCTCTAGTTTGATTGACCTTCCTCCACTTAAGCTAACCATAGATCACACTTGTGGGGATTTCCTGCCTGAGGCTAGGTAAAGATATTTCTACGATAGCGGTGAGAAACACTGTTGGCTTTTAAGCTAACTGTGGTACAACGATGATTCTACTTAGATTGTGCTTGTAATATACAATATACTAAGCATCCGGACTAAAATCAGAGGCCTACAAAAACATTTAGTAATTGTTTGCTTTAATAAATAATAGTTTTTAAGTTATTATTATTCAATTATTATTTGAGGGTATGTCATTTAAAGAGTAAACAGGTCTCCTTTCAAATACATTACAGTAATGTGTAATGAAGGTCATTTTTTTCTCTATAAAGATTTAAAAACTACAGTAAAACTCCTTCAGCTCACATTTGATAAACGGTTTCTCTGGAAATGCATTCCAGGTTTATTTAAATGTTACTGAGAAATAGTAGTCTCCCTTTTGCAGTAGTCTGACACCATTAATTACATATTAGCAGCTATTTGGCGGTCATGTGAACACTGTGAAACAACATTAGCACACAGTGGATTGTGAGATATTCTAATTACAGAAATGCAAAAGTAAAAAATTATTACAATAGAATACTATGTAATTCGCAAATGTAAAATACGGTTGACACCCAAGTCTTTAAAGCAAGAGTTAACATCATTAGTGAACACAATGTCAAAACTTTTGTTAAAAGACCTGTGAGTTGAAATGCTTAGGTGCACTTATCTTTTTCTCTGCCACTAATAAAGGCTTTTCATATTTATGGGAAAGATTGTCTTAAATTTCCATTTTCACAACTTCGTTTTTTGCTGTTTCCTATCACACCTCTTTATTCTGATTAGCACCTTATTTCGGTTTAAATCCATGAAGAAGCAGCACCTCTCATTTTTTAATTTCAAGGGTTATGTTCATTAGTGAACACCAGAGATGCCACATTTTAGTGTAATAGATGCATTTTCTGGGTTGGGCTGAGTTCACAACTTATGGTAAGTTCCTCAGTACAACCCTAATGACCAGGTAAAAGAAGTTCTGTAATTTTAGAATGTTTCCCATTGATCCAATTGAAGGTAAAACCTTGTAAACCTTTACAGTGGATTTCCCATAAATTACAACCTTTTTTTACAGTGTAGTCATGTTTTGTTTTTAACCACTGGTAAATTCTGAACTTCTTTTACCTGGTCATTAGGGTCTTAATGAGGAACTTGCCAAAAGTTGTGAACTCAGCCCAACCCAGAAAAGTAATCTATTATACTAATTTGTGGCATCTCTGGTGAACACGATGTCAAAACATTTTTTTAAATGTTCTCTACCTACTTTCTGGGCTTGTGGTTAGTCTTTAATGTGATCCAACCCTATCACGTCAAGGTGTCTGTCGGAGAAGGCGCACAACCAGCTCATACATGGCGAACACAGACATGTTGACGGGAAAAGCACGTATGCAGTTGAGACCCAGGCCTTTGAAGAGCACCCCTGGACCCTCCGTACGTACGCTCTGCTCAATGCAGTGGAAGAAACCGTTGTATCTCCGTTTCCCCATACCGTCCACCTGCAAACGGGATTTGATGACGTCCATCGGAGTTCCTATACACCAGCCGCACATGCCCGACACGCCGCCAGCGAGCAAAATTACCTTCCACTCTGGGGAAGACAGACACCAGATTAGCATGTACCCTCGTAACGTTCAAAGTAAGTCAACGACACTACAAGATGTGAGCTGAAGTTACAGAAGCAGATGACGCGTTGGATGGATTCCAAAATGAAGATACGTATTCACCTGGCTGGCTCTTCCCGGGTGATGCCAGCTGCTCACAGATAACGTGGTAAATTGTGAAGTAGGTGGCAAAAGAAGGGCCGTCACGAAGGGCGAGGGCACCAGCTCCCTTGTACAGTCCCAAGATGCCCTCCGTGCGCGCTATGCTGAACAGACAGTGC
>JACXGM010040474.1:0-10310 GCA_016801145.1 Umbra pygmaea
TGTGTGTGTGTGTGTGTGTGTGTGTGTGTGTGTGTGTGTGTGTGTGTGTGTGTGTGTGTTTATCTGAGAGTGCGTGTGGGTTTGTGTGTGCATGCAGAGAGAGGAGCTATCCTGCTTCGGGTTTTATATGTTGTGGGGAAAAGCTGTCATCCTTCATCACAGTGCTGCTTTTGTTTTTGAAGAAACAATGGGAAAAAAGTGTATATTCACCCACACTACGTCCCCTCTATCCTCTGTCCTTCTCAGCTCTTCTTCTCTCTCCCGCATTATCCTGGAAATATGCAGCGTTCCCATGAAGCATTTGGAAATGAGCTGCCAGTACATTATTCACTCACTCCATGGGCTGTGTTTCTATCAGATAGGGTTTCTCAAACCGATCATCTCAAAGTTTCTTTCCCTTTTCAGAATATCTAAATGTACGCTTTGGTTTGGGCTTCCTTCCACTGTGTTTAAGAGGCATGCACGCTGCCATATTTCAAAGCAATGAGGTCTGCAATTTGCCAAAAGTACAAGGGCTACTGAGAAGATATGGAGAGAAGAGAGGAGTCTAGTAGACCGAACAGTACAATGAACCTGGAAGCTAGAGAGATTGTATAATCAGAGAAATAAGCTCAACATGAACACTCCTTTGAAATATCAGGATATTTGCAGTGGTTTCTGTGATTATGTCAATTAAGAACACCCCAGGTATTTCTCACCATGTATCTGGGATGCACCGTGACCTTATCATCATATTTGTACTTGTTTCAGGCCTAGGTCAATTACTTTACAAAGCTCATTTAAATTATGCAAACTACAGTCTTTGCCGATAAAATCTAGACCTAACTATAAAGACTTTTGACTCATGAATCCCTCATCTGCAACAAGACCAGATGCTTGTTTTTAATATTTTATTTCCAGAAATACATGTATTCTGTGGTGAATGTTTCAGAGGAATCCACAGTAACTATGTGTGCCTGACTCCCTCCACGTGTCGTTCCGACCAGAGGTAAACATGAAGCCAGAGATTCCCAATGCCAGTTAATGAACAGGAGAAATGGTCGATACTGCTGACCACAGAGCCCCCTCCTTCAAACACATGATCGAGAGGCCTAATTATTTTAGTCTTAGACAGCTAAGGGGTTGCACCGGTGTCATAGACTAACGAGGGGGGGGGGGTAGAAAGAACAAAGGAAGAAAGAATGAAGAGAGACACAGGGAGAGCGAGAGAAAGAGAGAAAGCGAGAGGTCAAGTCGTAAATGGGAGGAAGAAATTAGGTGTGTATATGCAGTGACTCAGTGTCTGTGCACAGTCCCCGCTGCGCCGGCACCAACAGCCTCTGAGGACAAATCCGATAAAATCGACACTTTCCACCACGTCCTCCAGTACGCCAGCCGAGAACCCATGGCCAAGCCAGTCTCAGTGGCGTCATTAAGCTACAGCCTCGCCACTTCACATGGCAGGCAGGGAGCAGGAGGAGAGGAACACAGGCTGGAAATAACTCCCCCAGGGTCAGGGAAAGAGTGGGGGGGGGGTGCTCTGAGCAGGTGTGAGTGGGCGATGCTGATGCATGAGCCGAATCTCCTCAGATGTGATCATTTCATAGTGTTGTACACAGTCAGACTCTCTCAGTGAGGTTAGTAGCTTCATATGAATCAGCACTCAGTCTGCAGCCTCGCCGTACCTCCCTTAAGACACCTTTCAACACCATAGCAAACAGGTCTTAGAGACTGCAGTGCTGTGTTAGTTTCTAGGGCTCAAGAATTAAGATCTTTGTCAGTGCCAGTTGATATTTTTATTCATTAAAAAAGGCAATTCATAAATGAATAAAAAACAGCGTCTTCTGCCATCAATTTCCATACAAGGCAACAGCCACTTCCCAGGTCTCTCTCTCTCTCACTATCTCCCAAACATCGTTTTTTAACCTTGATGAAGTTGTTTACAGGAGACGGGTACTGCTTGGCTTGATGTTGGCGTCACATAATAAAGTTAAATGGATCAATTTGCAAAGCGTAATTCACTTAGAGTAACTCAGCTTGTTGTTACTTTGTGTTCTGGCTGACAGGCCAGGATGTTGCACTCTATTTAAAACCAAAGCTACATGTATAAGCATGCTTCTCTCTTTCACTCAACTCTCTCTCACCAGACGACTGGTGAGTGTTTGGTTCCATCAGACACTGTCAGATCAGAGATACGTTTCTTCAGTACCTGTGTTGGCTTGGTGTTAACAACGTCCGAGGAGCTTCACAGAAGTTGCTTTCTCGCAATGCGGAGCTGGGGTTGCCTCGGTGTGTACTGCTTTTCATGCACCTCCCCCTGCCTTCTCTCCTGCAGCAGAGGATGTTGGCGGCTAGCCCGTACTCCGACCCCATCACGGTGAAGCTCCACAGCGGTATGTCACGCACAGCTGAGGACCCAGAGATGCTGTGGGTCATGGGCCCTGTCTTGGCCGTTGTTCTCATCATTATCATCGTCATCGCCATCCTGCTCTTCAAAAGGTAACAACACCGTCACACACAGAGCTCCCCTTTGACAAATCTGCACAGAAAACTGCCCTCTCTCTGATACACGGTTATGTATGCAGGCTATGCAATACAGCCTGGCATAGATTAGGACAAACTGTGTAACAAAGCTTAACTGGTCTACACATTTCTGTTTACAGGTAAGTGACGTTATTGCTATGACAGTTGGGAAAAAACTGCTAGCAAAGTCTTTTTGTAGCCCAACAGTTTTAAGCAATAAGCCTGTCTTTGAGCAAGGTTTATGTTATTCAATGTTCGTCTCAAATCTGTCTCCGCGAATCATCGGAGAGCAGTTGCTGCAGGTTTTCGTTTTTGCTTTTAGCTTTCTGATTTATCATAAATGACATCCGCCTGTTAGAGCAAGGTTCGTGTTTTTCAATGTTCACCTCAATCTTGTCTCCAAGAATGATCATCCGAGAGCAGTTAGCGGAGGATTTCTTTTTTCCTTTTAGTTTCACGATTTATTATAAATGACATCCGCCTGTTGGAGTTCTGTGGTTTTACTGAGACATATACAATCATCTGGCCTGTTTCTAACGGCCTAGAGGCCCAGCAAGGACTTTTACCTTGGTGTGGCTTTATGCGAGACATCTCAGTTAGGTAGCCCACAGCCATGCTCTCTCGAAGGCAGGTAAACAGTTGGCCAGGCCCAAACATGTTTTCTCTGCTCTGTTTGAATGGGACTGTCCTTAGGCTAGACATATGGTAGCTTTTGACTGAGCAAGGGTTGGAGAAAGGGGGAGATGAACTCAGTATCCATATGGCTCCATTCTCTAATGATGACATACGGTGCCTTGCGAAAGTATTCGGCCCCCTTGAACATTTCAGGCTTCAAACATAAAGATATAAAACTAAGCAACAACACAATCATGTAGTGGAACAAAATTTATTGGATATTTCAAACTTTTTTAACAAATAATAAACTTAAAAATTGGGCGAGCAAAATTATTCAGCCCCTTTACGTTCAGTGCAGCAAACTCTCTCAAGAAGTTCAGTGAGGATTTTTGAATGATCCAATGTTGACCTAAGTGACTAATGATGATAAATAGAATCCACCTGTGTGTAATCAAGTCTCCGTATAAATGCTCCTGCTCAGGGACGTGCACAGACATTTTGAGGGGCAGGGGCTCAGGTGAAAACAAGGGCACTTCTCATAATTACGTATTTGTATTTAACTTTTTAAACAAAAAAGTATATATATTAACACAACTCTGACTTCCTTTTTTAAAAGATGTCTACAAAATAATCAGTTCATACAGAAACCATGGGCGTGTTTCACTAATAATTTGTTTATTTTTGCACAAGGCACTACATCATTTTAATTATTTTGGTGTTATCAGAATACATAACACTTTAAAATCAACACAAATATTCACTCTAAACTGAAAAGGGCTGTTGCTGCAGTTTTCTGTAACCTTGTGCAAACTTATTCAATAGAATAAGACTTCTAGAATGTTTTTCCAGTGCAAAAAATAATATTTTTAATTTATTAGTTTTTCTTATCATAGCCTACAAATGTCTAATCCTTGATTTACTGAAGCCTATATGTAAAACTACTGTCTATGTGTAAAATGCATTTACAGCTGCACAGCTAGCACATTGAGCATCTGGCTCGCTCATAGGCTGCGCTGCAGCAACTGCACATCCAATGGCGCGGGCGCCACTGACGTGCGACCAATGAGCCAACTCTACGTCATTATACATCAGAGCCCGCCAAGGGGGCGTGGGTGGCCTCAGCCTATAATAGTCCCAGAATTTGCCATTATAGCTGGTCTTCGTTCATTCATAGTCTGTCTGACCTATATTAGAAGCTATGTATATCTGTCATTGATTTGCACTGAATTGATTCTCAAAAATACGGAACAAAGTGCGTTCTGTATCAGTTCAATACGGAACAAGACTTTTATGTGTCAAATACGGGACAATTCCATATTATACGGAACGGTTGGCAACCCTACTAGTAGCTCATGAGGCATGCATGTAGAGGTGGGTAGAGTAGCCAAAATCTGTACTCAAGTAAAAGTACAAGTACTTATGGAAATATTTACTCAAGCAAAAGTAAAAAGTAGCAGCCGTAAAAGTTTCCTTTAGTAAGAGTAAGAAAGTATTTGATGAAAAAACTACTCAAGTAGTTAGTTACTAGTTACTTTCGATCTGATTGATAAGAAGCAAAAACCCTGAATTTCAGACTACTTGGAGAGCTTTCACATAACTCTCCTTGAAAGTTTCATTGTTCTGCTTACAATCTTTGCTTTCAGGTCACCCAAATGTATGCACCTTTCTATTTTCGTTTTAATGCATATTGCACATTTTCTGTTAATCCAATTAACCCCATTTCACTACCAAAACATGTCTGTGTCCTTGAGTTATTTGATAGATGAAAATGAAATTACTGATCCATACACCCAATTATTTACAAATGAAAATCATGGAAATTGTCAGGGGTGCCTAACATCTTGCTGGTGTGCTAGACTAACCAGAGCTCTTCCTTTTAAAACATACTTTGTTCCTATATTTTTAAGTATATGCATTATTTAGGTACGAATAAAATACAATCCCGTTTTTGTTTGTATGTATTTTCTACACTCTAGTGAGGTGTCTCTCCAGATTTGTGTATAAATGCAAGACGTCACATTAGGCTATACAATTTGTTTAGGTTTTCTGAAAAAAAGGATATGAAAATGTCAGTTTGTTTGTGAACGTGTGTTTCACAAGATTTGTCATTGCTTGCACAAGGAAAAACACTCGGACAGTGTGTGAATTAATATTACAATAAGGGAAAAGTGCCCAAAATTACAAAATTACCGTTAATAGTGTTCAAATATAGGCATCATTGTGACACTTACCGCTACATGTTTTTTCAGGTTGAGATGTCAGTTCGTTCGGGTGCACACAGCATGCATCATGATTATGAACTATTCTTTTTGACGTCGTGGAGTGAAAACATAGATTGAACTTGAGGCCACGGGTGATCTGCCCCCGAAAGCTCGAACACATCTTCCTCTGCTTTGGCCACCACCTTCCAACTAAATGCGCGCTAAATATAAGCGTGGGATTGATGCGTAGCCACCTCTCGCGAAGCAGCCTCTCCAATGTTTCAACTAAACCCGCGCTGAATATAAGCGGGTGATTGATGCGTAGCCACCTCTCGCGAAGCAGCCTCTCCAATGTTTTGCGAGACCTGCGAACAAGTCATATTGACTTTCCATTTGGCAGTAGCGGTGGAATGCCACCGAATGTAGTGAAGTATAAGTACAGTTTTTTCACTAGAAATTTACTTGAGTAAGAGTAAAAGTACCCATCCGTAAATGTACTCTAAAACGTACAAGTTACCGAAAAAATGTACTCAAGTAAATGTACTACCCACATCTGCATGCATGCTAGCAAGATAAAGGTTAACTATATTTGTCTTTGACTAATTAATCAGCAGTATCAAGGCACTGGTAGTTTAATCTTTTGTTCATCGCCACTCACCTCAACACAAGCTAAGAAAAATATTGCTGGGAGGGGCCGCTGTTGCTGCTGCCTGCAGGTGTGATATGTGCTGATGTGCGCCTGACCTGATATTTAGATACACTATTCGATAAAAATATTTGTTTGACCTGGAAGCTGTGCGCAAACAGGAATATATATTATTTTTTCAAAAATAAACAAGCACCCCAGAAAAAAAGGGCACTTTCTCTCCAGGAATAAAAAGGGCAGGTGCTCAAGCCCCCTTTGATGTCTATGTGTGCACGTGCCTGCTCCTGCACTGTGATAGTCTCAGAGGTCCATTGAAAGCACAGAGAGCATCATGAAGAACAAGGAACACACCAGGCAGGTCCGAGATACTGTTGTGGAGAAGTTTAAAGCCGTATTTGGATACAGAAATATTTCCCAAGCTTTAAACATCCCAAGGAGCACTGTGCAAGCGATAATATTGAAATGGAAGGAGTATCAGACCACTGCAAATCTACCAAGACCCGGCCGTCACTCTAAACTTTCAGCTCATACAAGGAGTAGACTGATCAGTGATACAGCCAAGAGGCCCATGATCACTCTGGATGAACTGCAGAAATTTACAGCTGAGTTGGGCGAATCTGTCCATAGGACAACAATCAGTCGTATAATGCACAAATCTGGCCTTTATGGAAGAGTGGCAAGAAGAAAGCCATTTCTGAAAGATATCCATAAAAAGTGTCGTTTAAAGTTTGCCACAAGCCACCTGGGAGACACACCAATCATGTGGAAGAAAGTGCTCTGGTCAGATGAAACCAAAATCGAATTTTTGGCAACAATGCAAAACGTTATGTTTGGGGTAAAAGCAACACAACTCATCACCCTGAACACACCATCCCCACTGTCAAACATGGTGGTGGCAGCATCATGGTTTGGGCCTGCTTCTCTTCAGCAGGGAAAGGGAAGATGGCTAAAATTGATGGGAAGATAAATGGAGCCAAATACAGGACCATTCTGGAAGAAAATCTGATGGAATCTGCGAAAGACCTGAGACTGGGACGGAGATTTGTCTTCCAACAAGATGATAGATGGTTAATTTCAGGCTGGTAAGATCTTGTTGAAATTATGGTTTAGGAGTCAGGTTGCGGTCGATAATAGAATGTTTAATGAAGTACTTCTCGTTACGGAAACAGGGTCATCATAACAAGGCATCAAGACGTGTTCTGGGAAATGCCCCGAATGGTCATATGGAACTAGGTTATATAGCCTTTGCATTGTTGTTCGCAAACCTTCTAGAAGGAGACCCCTATCTCCTCAGACCCGTGACTGTCTCATGTGAGAACATGTGCCGGTCACCTTAACTTCTGTCTTAGCGTCTAATCAACTGGCCTTGCTAGTTGTTTATCAAATAACTCAGTAACCCTTATCCGTCTAATGTCCTGTCAGTAAATTCCCCTTTTCTATCTGAATGGCACCTCCTTTTATTAGACCTGTGATGGAATTACAGTCTAACCTACAATGGATCATATAGTTATAAGCAGTCTAATATATAACAGAGTTATAAGTTAGTCCTAACTCCTAAGCCATAAGCTAATGCTTAAGCTGATGTTATAATATCTGTAAGGGCTCTCTCTCTGTCTTACGTCATCCTTGGCCTTGCTTCCTTCGTCTACTCTCCTAAAGGAAAATTCTTATCTGGCTTGACCCTGAAGCTTCTCCCTGTCTGTCTTCTATGTCCTAGAATAGGCCTCAAGTATAGCTATGCAACTCCTTCTAATAGTAATACCACTCTAAACTGTTCAAACTGTATTTAAACATGATTATATAGAATATACTTCTCAACAAAGACAATGATCCAAAACATAAAGCAAAATCTACAATGGAATGGTTCACAAATAAACATATCCAGGTGTTAGAATGGCCAAGTCAAAATCCAGACCTGAATCCAATCGAGAATCTGTGGAAAGAACTGAAAACTGCTGTTCACAAACGCTCTCCCTCCAACCTCACTGAGCTCGAGTTGTTTTGCAAGGAGGAATGGGCAAAAATTTCAGTCTCTCAATGTGCAAAACTGATAGAGACATACCCCAAGCAACTTACAGCTGTAATCGCAGCAAAAGGTGGCGCTAAAAAGTATTAACTTATTTTGCACGCCCAATTTTTCAGTTTTTTATTTGTTAAAAAAGTTTGAAATATCCAATAAATTTCGTTCCACTTCATGATTGCGTCCCACACTGTAAAAATGTCTGTAGATTTCGCAGTGAAAAACTGTCGAATCATCACGGTAAAATACTGTACACTCAAAAAGGTTTGAACACAGTTTCTGTAACAGTGAAACACAGTAAATTAATTTATCATCTCTCTTCTATTAAAAATACATTACTACACTGTTAAATATACTCTTGCACTGTGTTTATAACGGAAATATGCCGTAAAATATACGTAACAGCTGATTTCCCAGAATGCTTTGCTGCACATTTTGTTTTTCAGAAAAGTTTGTTTTAATATATTTTGTACTTCAAGCATTTATGCATTGAACACTTTATGTTTGATTATTAAATTATAATAACAATATTTACTTTTCAAACCTAATAAAGTCATTATGTTTATTCCAACCATTACTGAGAAGTGTATTTCCATCAATGCAGTTTAGCTAGTCATAGTTCTCACTACTGCAGTTCTTATGAATGCAGGTTGTGGGTTATGAAATATTACAACTTTTGGATATACAGATTCTGATTAGTACTAAATATATGTGGATCATTATTCTTTAAATTGGATTACTGTCACATTCTAATTTATTTTACAGACTGTTAAATTACATGTTCAAACTGTTAAATTTACTCAACAAACTTGTTCACTTCAGTGTAACAATGATGTTAATATTACTGAAATCCAATGTTAAATATACTTGTTTTAAATGTTAAATTTACATGTAATTCCGTAAGTATGTTTATGGTTTGATGTGTTTTTTACAGTATTGTTCTGGTAACCACAGCTGCCAGTTTTTTTCCGTAAAAACAACAGGATTTTTTTTACAGTGCACTTTTTACAGTTTCATATCTTTATGTTTGAAGCCTGAAATGTGGCAAAAGGTCGAAAAGTTCAAGGGGGCCGAATACTTTCGCAAGGCACTGTATTAGCGAGCAAGAGCTTGGATGATGACATCTTAGTTCACTGTAGAACTGCTAGGGCCTTCTTTCTCTGTCACTTTCTACCTGATCAACTTTCGGCTCCACTATTTAGTGACCGTTCAGTCTATTACTTTAATGCTAGGGAGAGACTAAATCTAGCTAAGGGGATGTGCTGGTGTAGCTCTACATACTTCTCAAAAGGACTCATCATACTTGAAAGCATTTCCAAACCCGCTTCAGCACAGTTCAAATAAAAAAGGGAATCAGGTGCTCGACAGAAAGACTTAAAAATTCAAAAGAACGTTCCTTACCTCTTTTCAGTCAGGCAACTCAAAGTATAGAGATCAACTGGCTCACACCAGCCCAACAGGTTAAAGGAGTGAGTTGAACTCATTTAACTTAGTAATTAAAACTATTTTATTCAAGTCTAAGTCCTGTTGGCTTTGATGGGAAGAGAGAGCAGGCGAGCAAGAGAGAAAGTGCAGCAAGGGAGAGAGAGCAAGACTGAATTAGAGCGAGAGAGAGAGAGAGAGAGAGAGAGAGAGAGAGAGAGAGAGAGAGAGAGAGAGAGAGAGAGAGGTTTTATCTTTCTTTACTAAGACACATTAGCCTACATCACCCTAAACACCCCCCATCCCCTAAAAATCCCATGGTCGTACAACTCAAAACATACCACCAACATCATCAGTCCCAAAAACACAAAACCAATTCTGTTCAACTCACCAGCGCTACCCCATGACATACACAAACAACTAAATCCACAGCATAAGCAACATGTAACACCACACTGGACCATTACACAGCCCATTGACCCTAAACCTGTAAATGCAGGGCACCATAACACAGTCATAATAGCAACAGACACAATGCAGACAACAAACCATCAGTACATCTCAGATCAATCTCAACCCCCTCATGTCTCACCACACAGACAGCACCCCTGATTACCCAAACTACCTGGAATGACTCTACATTATTAGTGAGCTTGTAAAAAACAAATTCCACCGAGACCATCCCCTTAAACACTAACGTTGAGTCTAGGGATGTCACGAGAACCGATACTACCGAAACCTTCCGGTTCTAAAATGACAAAACACCGACGATGCCCATTTTTTTGAAGTAGCGTTGGCACCGATACTCCGATAGCAACGATGCCAGTGTTGGCAATACTGTAGCTAGCTAGCTTTGTCAGGGGAGGATAACTGAAAATAGCAGGAAAAATCAAAAGCTAATGAA
>JACXGM010040475.1:0-10309 GCA_016801145.1 Umbra pygmaea
ATAAGGTCGGGCATCTCCTCGTCATTGCTCTCTTCATATATACGGCTCAGATAGGCGGCCCACCAGTGAAACGAGGAGTCAGCCATAGTGGGAGACAGGCAGGCCGCCATCTTGGAACTGGGGCTGTTAGTAGCACTCTGGGGACTCTGGGCGGCCATCTTGGGACTGTGGGCGGCCATCTTTGGATTGGGGCTGGCAGCAGCACTCTTCGGACTGGGGCTGGTAGCCTTCCTGGAACTGGGGCTAGTACCCTTCTTGGAACTCTGGGTGGCCTTCTTGGGACTGGGAGCCACCGTCTTGGAACCGGGGCTGGGTGCCCTCTTATTAGCTTCAAAAGGAGCAGGTGTCTCAAAGACACGACGGGGAAGGATGTAGCCTCCCTGACTAAAAAGTCCTCATAGGAGGCTTCGTAGAGGTCCATTAGTGGGTCCTCCTGGGCCCAGCCATCCCAAAACCGCTCACTCCCAGCCATTTTCTGTAATTGGCGAGGTATTCTGTAACACTAAACTTCCTACGAGGTAAAAAGACCATTACAGTTTATTGTAGAACAGGTTAGAATAAAAAACCAAGACTCAAGGCGAAGGTACCAAGGACAATCCAAAAAACAACACTGGATAAACAATGTCTAGTTCAGGCCAGAATACTGATCCAAAAGATATGCAAAGGTACATAGGACAATCCAAAATCACAATACTGGTTAAACAAGGCAAAGGTCAAAACCGGAATAAAGATAACAAAATAGAATGCTCAGAATGGAAGTGTAATACTCACAATACCTCGCAAAGAGGCTATGGTATGTGTGTGGCTTAAATACAGATGGTGTGAGAGCAGGTGTTCAGAATTAGTGTGATTGAGTCTGGGTATGGGAATTGTAGTTCAGAGGAGGCAAGACCAGGGAAGCTGTAGGCCACAGGGAAGATTAACTGGGGAATGGGAATTGTAGTTCTGAGCACTCTAGGAAGGGGAAGATGTAGGTCTCTGGGAAGAGGAACTGAGAAACGTTACACCTTGCTGCGGAAATTAAAAGGAAATGGCTAGGAAAGATGTTCGGAAAAAAATGTACTGAGAGGTCAATATGGGGGTTAATGCTGCATTTCGGACACAATTTTTAGCTCATAAGTTACAACTTCAAGTCACGGCTTACAACTTGGTAGCGTTCCAGGCAAAAGTTACGACAACAACAATAGCCAACCTATTACCCTCCTCTTACCCTTCACTTTTCCATATATTTCCTTCTTGTTTCCACTTCAATGTCTATGAAATCTTTGTATAACAACTATACTTTGTCCCTGCAATCTAACTGTACGTACACACCGCCACAGACTTGAGCTTCCAAAGTTACCGGAAGTAATTCATTTTCAATGGAAGCCAGCTTCTCTCAGCTGCAAGGACCGGCAAATCAGTTGGCGTTGCGTATTGGGCGTGTTGAGCAATCAGAGCGTCAAGCAGGAAAGTTGAAGTTTGTTAAACTTTATGGTAATGAGTTATGACGCGGTTCAGCGGCTAACAACCAGCAACCAATCAAAATATAGACGTCTTTTGCGCTGGCTGATCCCAGAGAAACATTCGATGTAAAATTTTGTTCTAACCAAAACAATAAAGCAGCACCAAACACAACAACTTTGCGATGATCCACAATGATCCAGTGATACACATATGAGGATGAGTTCAACTCTTATTGGAAATATGTTCCCTCGATTTAAACGGAAATGCAATTCATTTGCTCACTATGGGCCCTATTTTAACGATCTGAAACGCAAGTATCAAACGCAAAACGCAAGTTACATTGTGGGAGGGTCCTGGGCGCTGTTGCTATTTTACCGGCGGGATAAATGACTCCTGCGCCCGACGCAAATCTAAAATGGGTAGGTCTAAAGTCGCTTCATTAGTCATAGGTGTGGTTTGGGCGTAACGTGCAATAAACCAATCAGAGCGTCATCTCACATTCCCTTTAAGAGCAGACGGGCTTGTTCCATGGCGGATAGCTATTATAATGGCGTATTGCTATTGATTTTTCTTTTTACAAAATGTAAATAAAGAAATGTCACAAGACATAGCCTACTTTACGATGATTTGGACTCACTCTCACTAAATCACAAGGTTATGAATGCATGGGAATATTTTTGCAATGTAGTCTAACATTAGACCGAAATTACTCTTCTGCCAAATATTTCCTCTTCCATTCTGTATTTCTGGGCATTTGGGTTAAGTTGCAACAGCACATGCATTTTAACATCACGTCTCCTGAAGTCCTCTAATATTTCCTAATTAATGTCATCAACACATCCATGATTCATGGAAATGTTGCGTAAAACACAACAAGCCACAAAGAATGCTGCGACTTGAGTAGTGTACCTGTATCCAAACACCTGACGAGCATTTTCAGTGTGCCAAATGTTCGTTCAATTAGGCTACACTGCATGTTTGTGTGTGTTTACGATTAAACAGCATTTTGCGCACTTGCTGGCATCATAAATTGTGTCATCATATAACCATGTCTGTAACGGATAGCCGTTGTCCCCTTCACAGCCACCCATCCAAGGGGGGATTCCTCATGGCAAAGTTGCCATCAATGAGTCGTAATTCGCAAAGACATGGGTGATTTTACAATTAGCATTGCAAATGACTTGTATGTTGATTGAATGGGTTCCCTTGAGGTTGATGTATATCAGTGCAAATAATTCATTCTGAATAATTTGAGTAAATGTGTACACTAGATGTATACCTATTTTTTTCACATTTTCGGACACCACAATGACTTCCCTCGTGTGATAATATTTTTCATTCTAATTATATATTGCAATAATAAAGAACTGCTACATTTGTGTAGATAAAAGGAGCAAAGTGTATGCGCGTTGTGCACAGGCTACATTATGGTTAGGCATGCGCCCTTAAAATAGCATATGAATAACACGCCACTGACTTTTAACCAAATTTTTCCTGGTCAGTGGCAGAATTGTTTTCGGGAACTGCAAGATAGCACCAGGGAATGTTTGCGCCGGAACACGCCTCTTCTTTTCGCTGAACCGCCCAACGAACGCAAATGCATTCCCTAATTTACCGACAACCATCTTTGTAGGGAAAAGTCCCATATGCGTCGGGTGCAAGATAGGAATGATACATGCGTTTGTGTAAAAAGTCAATTGCGCTGGGTGTAAGATAGGGCCCTATATATTTAAGTAGGCTACGTATGCTAGTCCTGCCCTATTTTTACAGTCTGATCATACCACGTCAGAGCGGCCAAAGCGGTCAAAGCGTCAAAAGCTTCCTCATACTTTTTTGAAAAGCGTCCTTGACAGTGCGTCCAGAGCTTCTTTGGAAGCTCAAGTCTGTGGCAGTGTGTACGTACAGTTAAGCAACGATCTAGCCTCCTATTACCCTACAATTTACCAGTTATTTCCTTCTTGTTTCCACTTCAATATCTATTTAATTATAGTGTAACAACCATACTTTGCCCCTGCAATCTAGAAAAAGGATGTACCAGACATGCATTTTCACTATTTGTTATAGTTAATCTATTTAGGGTTATAACAATATATTTTCTCATTACTTTATACTTGATCTTCCCATTGTTTACTTTGTGTACTTTATACATTAACTAATTGGCCTAAACATTTTTTTATTGAATATTTGAACAGTTATTAACTAGAAGTGAGAAAATGTAATCTCTGAATAAAATGTGGTTAAAAAGTTTTAAAACATTATGCCCGTGGTGAAAACCCTTCTATTTCACCTAAATAAATCAATGTAAATAAAGAGATAGCATTATTGATAGAACAACATGCTTAGATTCAATACTTTTTCAGTACACATACATATTAACATTTACATTTTACACACAAAACCTACAGTAAACACATATACATACATATACATACATATACACTCACCTAAAGCATTATTAGGAACACCTGTCCAATTTCTCCTTAATGCAATGATCTACTCAACCAATCACATGGCAGTTGCTTCAATGCATTTAGGTGTGTGGTCCTGGTCAAGACAATCTCCTGAACTCCAAACTGATGCAGATGTTGTATGTGAGTTACTAGTTATTTTTTATGAGGCTTTGTTTAGTAGCATAATTTGTTAAGTAGCCTAATTAATTGTTAGGTAGGCTAATCTCTCTCACCCTCGACTCAATGACTTGGACAGTTTTGAGTTAGATTTTGACAAAACCAGCCAGATCTAAGTATTATTATGTTTTTGGTTATTGTAACAAAGTTATTGCTTCTAGAGCACTGCAGTGCATATATCTTCAAGTTTAGTTTAACTGAACATCCAGTTTAACTGCCACAATTTGTTCTTCTTGTAGTAAAGATCTAATCGAGGAAAAACACACTGTTTTTTTGTATTTTCATTGCAATTTTTTATTTATAAAAAGTATGAATTTTAATATAAAATATTAATGATTAATCAATAGTCGATCATTAATTCTCCCAACGAAAATTTCATTGAATGCCCATCTCTAGTTTCTGCAGAAAAAAACTCTAATGGATCAGCTTCCAAAGTCATGAGTTATTCAAATCTGTTGTGAATGTCTTTCTCGAGTAGTCATGATTGTTTTAAACAAATAAGAAAAACTAAATTCAAGATACTTGCAAACATATGTAATTATAAGTGAAAGGAAATGTGTACTCTGATCAAAAAAGGGGACACCAGATGAAACCCGAATGAAACTTACCTCTTCAGCTCTTTCCCACACACTGAAGCAACTTCTCAGTCCAATTATTAGACACGAAAAAACAAACATCTCCATTGGGGAACATTTGATGATATCACTGCAGTTCTTGGCTACAGGTAACCAAGCTAATGATGGCTATATTACTGCACTTTATTTTGATCCATATGCTATGTTGATTCGGTGACTCACTGGGTTGCGTAAACTCACAGTTTTCTGTACAGTTTACCTTGTTTACTTAATAAAAAAATAAATACTACCAGGTTAATTATGTTTTAAATACCAGTGTAAAGCAAATTTTCCACACTTTCCAACAAAATTATCTTTGAGACACGTGTTTTGTATTTAAATGGTTTAGGTAAGTAATTTATTAAATGTGTGTACTTTCATGCATTTAAAATACAGCAAGTGAAGGTTTGTGAGTGATGAATCACTTTTAAAAGTCCCTCATTATAGGTTAGGCATTGATATTAGGATGCTGTTCATGATAGTATTTGTATAATACCATATAAATATTATATTAATGCTTGTTTTGTGAGAGAAATCTATATCAAGGGCGAAGAAATTGTACATAAAATCGTGAGTTTCATGACTAACACTGTACAGCATATGATGACATGTCACAGTTTAACGTACAATGTCGGAGGGTCTGGTTTTCCCCCTTTTTATATGTAAATCACAGTCTGACAGGAAGCCTACTTCCAACCCCCAAGTTTGATGCTGCCACATTAGCTGTAGTCCCATTCATTTCTATCACAGCCGTGTCTGAATGCGCAAGTAGGGGTACATTTGTGCGGAATATACAATATACCCATATATTCATGGGTTAGAGGCCTCGCCCTTAGAATTTGCGACATGGATAAGTGACATTCGGCAAAGAAAAGGAATTTCTCTGAGATAGAAATAGAGACACTCAGGTCTCAGGTGGATGCCAACTGCTTGGTTTTATTTGGAAGCTTAAATCAGGCATCAATGAATCAAGAAAAAATGTGGTGTGAACTGAGGTTACTGCTACAGTCATTGAAACCGATAAACGAGATCCTGAACTGCATTTCAAATAAATTAATTATTTTCACTAAAAATTACACATTGTATTTTTTGAAGTAGCTTTCTTACCCAAAGATAGGACTTATACTATATTAGAAGCGCAGAATTAGATCCTGTCTTCTTCGTAGAGCCCCCAATGGTGGCTGTTGTGGCCACGGATCTTCATTGAATGGCACCACGTACTCCAGTGCAATATTGTGGAGAACACCGCATGCCATAATTATGTTGCAGTCCTGCTCTTGGGTATATAGCAGAGTCCCCCCCGCTGACCCAAGACAGAGCTACCTGCCCTTGATCAAGAGCCATCTCTCCACTGTGGTATGTGTGCATGTGTGCTCACTGTTGAACCTGCGCTTCTGCTCGTTTGGGGATTTGCAAGCAGTCTACTCGGTCTGGGGATAACCTTTGTCACCTAGTGGAATCACATCAAACCGTTTCACCAAAGAACTATTTTATAATATAATCATAACTTTTATATTTTATATTTTTTATAATAATTGTACGCAGGCATAACTCACAGAGGGGACGAAAGCCATGTAGTGCGCCCTCCTGTAGCATTTTTTTTTTTGCGATTGATAAATGCGTAATCATTCAGGGATGGTGGGTACAGACACACATGAGTGCAATCAATCGGCCCAATCACATTTGGAAACCCAGCAATCTTATAAAATTGTCTTTTAATCACAGTTTGCTGAGGAATATCATATGGAAATTGAATATACCTAGCAGAAAGGGACTTGGCAGCCGCCAAAACTGCAGGCATACTTCAACTAATTGTTGGCTGTGATATCAGACCCTGATCTCCCACTGAAAGGTCCCGGTGGCCAAAAACCCCAACGTAGAGTGCGCATTAGGGTACTCTAACAGAGCCAGATCTGCCATCGCTTCTACTTCAGGACTTACAAAGCGCTTGTTTAAATAGGCGACTGAATACATATTTCACCAATCATATTACAAATCAATTAACCTAATATATATTTCTTTATTATTTGATTGAAATTGTTGAATGCCTATTCATCTCAAATTGAGAGGGAAAAAATAAACCACTTAATAGCAATGTGCTGTAGTCAATTAATTCGTAATTATGAAATGTAACTTGCAATATGGGGTAGTTGTGATGCACACACATTCATGAATATTCACTGGTTAAATGAACTAGATGGTTATAGGCTACCATGAACCAACACTAGTCACACTGGAGAACTTGCGTACACAAGTTCAGACCAGACGTCAGATTTTATCGCAACCTACTTACATTCAAATTGATAAATCCCTTGCTTTGCGTTGGAATCGGCGTATGCCCGTCCTATGCCTGTTTTAGGTTGTATGCACGTTTCATAAATGAATGCCATTGAGATTTTCACCAATAACAAAATCTATAAACATTTTCAAAAACACGTTAAGCAACCACATTTTGATCACACTGTATCCTGCATACATATGTTACAAAGGTAAACAGGCATATCACATCAAACATTCTGAACTCTTGATTGTTCTCTGTAATGACTGAAAAGAGATTACACATGTACTTTGATAAATCATCTGATTCAACACAATTCAACAACATTTGCTGCCAATCGGCTGCAGTTTTCCTAACCAAATACACGTGCTTGTTAAAATTTTCAAAGCGTGTTATAATAACATTGCCATGGGTATTAAAAAATCTGCCACCATCATTTCTAACAGTGGATGCTTTTTAAATCAACATGTTAAGCTCTATTTTACATACATTTATGTGAAATATGACAAAGCACAGATTCCCGCTTCCAAGTTGTTTTTATCCAAACAGTCCCAACCTCTGTTAAATGAATGGCTCCTCCTCAGTTCACAAAAAACATCTCTCAGCAGCTCCTTGAATCTTGGATAGCTGATGATGATATCCTAAAGCTTGTAGAGTATTGTCTATCCCTTGTTTCATTCTTGTAGTACAAACCTTGTTTGCAATCTCATCAGTGGAGATCGAAGAAATATGGCATAGGCTCATAGAGCAACTGTGTTGTCGCTGGGATGGGTGTTGAATTTCACATCCCATGCATGATTTCTCAAGCACATCTGTAAATACATGTCCCACCACAAGAGCCAGTGTTGCCTTAATGATCCTTAAAGGACAACTTCGGCGAAAAAAGAACCATAGGGGTTAATAACACATTGGTAACAAGTCGACCGATCTCTGGGATATGTTTTCATGCTAGTCGAATGTGCCCAGTTTTAGTGCAAACTTATAATTACCTTATAAACGCTAGTTGTGAGGGCATAGGTTTATTATCTATAAAAAGCTTTCCCTTTAACACTAGAACTTTATTTTTTTCATAGTGACACCTATTATGTTTCTGTTTCCTGGCAGAAGCAGCCAGATTCAGATTTAACATTTCCTGGTACTTCACAGAGTTCAAAGGATAAAAAATAGGAAAACATTAAAATGTAGGCTAATATATAAAATGACTGTCTATCTTGTGTTTCCGAATTTTCACTGATTATTTTACACCTACATTCCTGATCTCTGCTTCTCATGTAGGGTGAAGTCAGCTAAAATTGTCCATCCAGTGAAATGGGCCAAATAATGTTGTAGCGTCATATCTCTTAAAATCTTAACAGCAATTTTTTTTTTGATTTATTGTATGATCAGCTGCAACTGAGGTATTTATGAAAAAACTATTGGATGCCCGTCAAGCACCCAGATGAACGGGCCCTGCTTCCCGGCCGCGAGGTCCGGTCTGATAATAGTTTTTAGCAACAACATCCCGCTGGTCTAAACTGTGCAGGCTCTTCCGAAAGCATCGGTTTCCACTAAACATTTAACCCACTGACGCCCATGCCCGGGAAGTTATGACTATGAAAACGACATAAAACGTTCAACGTCTGGTAACATGTATAATTACAGCGTGCGGTTATGCAAAACAAAGCTTGCTTGAACCTGAATCATTTTATGCTTCAAGACTTCAAGACTATATATCTCGTCAGTGCAAAGCGTTGCTGAGGCGATCAGATGCACTAAAAAAACTTTGTAATTTAATATTAAACTACAAACAACTTCAATAATTATCGAACTACTGTAGAAAAATTCTAAAATCCACAGAAAAAATATATAATATATACAACCATAATGCAGATTATGAAACATAGTTGAACATATCTTTTAAACCATTCAAATTCAATACTCTATGTTCTATTGAATTTGAATTTTTAAAATACATAAAATTACGAAAATATAACAGCATAAATATAAGATGTTATAATTCAGGCTATTTGTTTCCGAATAACATCCAACAATTGAACAAATTTTAAATGGATAAAACGGCAAAACAGACCCACGTTCCAATTGCGCGAAATGCGAATTAAGTAAATGTTGGGGATTTTCATTCAATAGACCTAAGAATTCTAATTCTATAAAGGCAAAAAATATACAAAAATATACTACTACAGCATGTATATATCCTTTGATATTATATATATTTTTTGTATTCTACCGTTAAATAAGTAATGAAATAACATTTGGGATTGAATTTACAAGTAAGTGTTATAAACTGTTACATTTTATATCAGAGGGAGAATCAGATGAATCCATTGAAATCTTCCTGAGAATTGCCGCTTCTGCTATAACCCTATGAATGTATGAAAATATTCAGGTGAGCAAGGAAATATTCTTCTTCATCAGCTCAGATAGTAGTACGGCACTATAGGCTATGAACATAGATTTTTCATGTATAGACTAATAATTATTTTGGTTGATTGTGATTTTCTATGGATTACACAGTTATTTATTTGTTTATTCATATAATTAATCTGTTTTGAGCGAAGAAGACACACTGTCAAGTCCGAAAATGTATAGATGGAATAACCAAATGAACACGTTGTGAAATGCAATCGTTTCCTTCAAACCATTCACCAGCTTTATTTGAATGTCAATGGAATTAGAAACATTCCTTTGTGGGGGTTTCATTTGCGCAGTCGAGCTCAATGGAAGCACTATAGCCTGCCACGTTCTGTTCCTACAACACCGCGGACAAAGGGCAAGTTTGCTGCACTCTCAGGCTGTCATTCATTAAAATAAGGTTTTACAAAATCCCATTTTAATATATCCAGGACACACAGGGAAAAAACATGAGTAATACTGAATGAAACTGAAACTACTGAATGAAGCTGCACTACATAAGCTACTATACTTCTAATAGATTAATTCTTTTTTTTTACATTATACATCAACAAAATAAAACATTTTCTACACAATGCCTCTAATTCTCTATCTAAACTCTAATAAGCAAACACAAAGACAACTGTGTGAGGTGAAATTGTTTTATTTTTTGTGTAATATATGCAGGAAACAGGGAAAAACAACATTATGCCCAGGCTATATTCATGTTCGTATTCTACTGTTATAAAGTAGGTGTCGCAGTTTCATAGGAGTTAGGAGACAGGAGCGTCTTCAATTAAATCTGGACATTTATTTCAACAACAAGGAAGAACTGTACAGAAACAAACACAAGAACAAACATGAGGAACTAAACAAACCATATAAAACATGACATCAAGAACAAGACTAAGGAACACTAACATCTGAATAAACTAAAGACATTCACTACAAAG
>JACXGM010040476.1:0-10309 GCA_016801145.1 Umbra pygmaea
AGTGTCATGTGTAATGTAAACAGGTTTAGAGTGTCATGTGTAATGTAAACAGGTTTAGTGTCATATATAATGTAATCAGGTTTAGAGTGTCATGTGTAATGTAAACAGGTTTAAAGTGTCATGTGTATTGTAAACAGGTTTAGAGTGTCATGTGTAATGTAAACAGGTTTAGAGTGTCATGTGTAATGTAAACAGGTTTAGTGTCATGTGATGTACTAAGTGTCAAGTCTTATGTCAACTGTTTAGAGTGTCAGGCATGCCGTTAAAGACCTCTACTTCAGAGAGGCCTGAATGTGTGGTACATGGTGATGGAATAGCCTTTTGTAGGAATTGCAAAGATGCTCTATTGAGTTGTAAACCTAACTGTGATTTGTCAAATCAGAAATGTTTGTTCAATTACGTTTCATTGAACACACTGTTTTGTGCCACAAGACTGC
The DNA here is from genome assembly GCA_016801145.1 of Umbra pygmaea. Lineage (NCBI taxonomy): Eukaryota > Metazoa > Chordata > Actinopteri > Esociformes > Umbridae > Umbra > Umbra pygmaea. The sequence continues at coordinate 438 of JACXGM010040476.1, forward strand.
GGCTGAATGGATTTTCTCTTATTTCTTGCTGGATTCCCTGTAATCTCTAAACATCAGCGTGAGTGAGGAGTCAAACAGTCTTGATTCTGGAACCAGTACTATGGAATCAACATTCTGGAATAAGAGTTCTAGAATCAGCATTCCAGAATCAACTTTCCAAAACAGTGTGTCATGCAAAAAAGCAGCAATGTTGTTGACCCATTGCCATGAGAAAATGACTATCATATGATAACTAAAAACAATATAAAGATTGTTACCAACAACACTAAATGTACAGTATATGTATCTCGATATAATAAGAACACCCTTTGCCATTCATACTTACTGTTTTTGCGTTGTTACAATATTTACATACGTAATAATATAACATTTAATGTGCTTTCATCCCTTTAAAACATTTGTGTGTGTAGTGTTTATTTCGATATATTCTTCTATTTTTGTGATTTGTTGTTTAGATTGGATGTGTCATAGTTTTGACTTGCTTTAGAAATGTAAACACTTCTCCAATAGCAATAAAGCACTTTAAATTGAAATTGATTTGAGAGAGCGAAAAGAAGAGTGGAAACTAAAAGGAGGAGGGCTAAGGTGGCAGGGTGTGTGCGTGTGTGCATGTGTGTGTGCGTGCGTGTGTGTGGGGGGGTTAAGTAGCACGAGAGAGGAGAGATTAGAGAGCACATTGAATTTGAATGGGAGTGTTGTTCCAATGACGGCAGGGGGCAAATAAACTGTTCACCGTTACACTGAGCTCCTTAAGTGTGCGTACAAGTCTGTGTATGTGTCAAGCGCGTACACGTTCACGTGCTGTTAGGGCTCCAATTAATTCAGAAAACGCCTAGTGAAAATCAACCAACCGTCTCATTATTGTGGCACTCTCACTCAGTCTTCCTTCTTTTTGTTTTGTCTCTACTGCAGGTCAGTGGTCTTTCTTCTTCGTTGGTGTTTTACGGCGGTTGGCATCCAACTGAAATGGTGCATTACCGCCACCTACTGTACTAAAGTGTGGGCCAGAGACAGGCTCGACCTGTACCCGACCACCCAACTCTGTGGCCCTCAAAAAAGAGAACAATATTTTATAACAAACACCCCCCTCCGTCCCCCCAAGCAAGTGCTCCATAGTAACCCCTGGATTCCAGCCTCCCTCAACCGGCCCCCTATACACCCCCTCTCCCTCACATAGTGCCCACACTGAACCAACACATGCTCCACAGTCTCCTCAGACTCACAATAATCACACCTGTCTGTAGGGTGTTTCCCTATTCTAAACAGGGAACCCTAGGTCAGTGGTCGGTGGAGCTGATTAGCCAATATGCTGCTCCTGTAAGGGGGTGTGGCATAGGATTTATATGTTTCCCTGAGCATTTTTTTGATCATTTAGATGTGTGTTTTGTTAGTTGCACTTCTCAAAGCTAAACTAATTTATACACATGTTGTATTCTACAGGACTACTTACATACCTCACAGATAGTTTTTTGCCGAGAGATTAGAGTATAGAGCCAGGTTGTGACATCAGGTTCCGGCAATCTTTCTTCATCTCAATCTGACATTTCAATTTGTTTTGTTATAAACATTTGTAAAATAAATGATAACAAATCTTCAGAGGTGGGGTGGAGGTTTTGTTTGTTTATTTACCATAGGGAAACCAACAAGAAAGACAGGATGAAGACAATAAAAAACAAAAGTAAAGAATATTTAATGAAAATTGAGTGGCCAGTTCCCCTCCCTGTGTCCTGCTACTGCACCTGCCTAAGGAATAATCTCTTCATATTCATAACCAGGTCAAATGTTCTCCTTTCACTAATTAAAGCCGTCCCACAGTCGTTTTCTGATGTGTAACTGCTTATTTGTCACAGTGTCCTATGGACACTATATACTGTGTATAAGTACTGTAGTCAATTCAAAAGCACCATGTACTGTTTACATGTGCAGCTGTAACAGTGGCGCTGTAATAAGTAAGCACTTGCCAAGTTGAAATCAAAGGATTTAAAAGAACATATAAACACTTATGAAAATAACCCTTTTAAGTACTTAAATACCCTCAGGCGTTTACCTGGCATAAATCTCCAGAACATACAAAATAACTTGCTAAACATTCACAAACAGACAGTACATATATGTACTACACAGGGGACAATGACTGACAGACTAACACAACCAGAGGGTTTAATACATGTACTGATGAGGGAATGAATATCAGCTGTGGATAGTAGACAGACAATACATACGATCCATTGGGTGATGATGATGTAATGGTAGTTAACTGTCCAGGATACACAGAACACAAAATGGAGTCTGAGATCTAATGTCCTCTGCCAAGGCTGGGAACTGTAACAGTGACAAATAAACTATTCACTAAATGTTCAAAATCCTAAAGGCTGATTGGAATCCATGGTATATTTTCTATTAGTATTATTATTTGTTTAGTTAACCAGGTAAGTTGATCAGAATAAGTTCTTATCTGTATTAAATACACTCTGCCATCAGTGGGTCAAATATGTGAAATAATGATATTTCTGTTTTGATATTCTGTTACTTTATTTGGTCAAATGAAAATATGGCAAAGGCTGTGCTCAAATATTTATTTATTTATTTATTTAACCAGATGAGTTTAAATGTTCGGGGATCTTTGTAGTTGGATATTCTGATATATTGTTTGAAAGATCTAGTAAACAGATTCCTCAGTCTGTCTGCTTGTAGATCTTCTAACTCGTCAGCCGACTGTGCCAAACTCAATCTGAACCCTGGAGTTGCTTAGATACTAAAGAACCTATCAGGTGTGACTCACACCTAATAGATCCATTAGTATCTAAGCAAATCCGGCTGTGAGTCTGAATGGTCGGAAACATTAGAGTTCCGTTTTAGGAATACCATTTTACATCTAGCAAAGTGGTTTTGTCCATCAACTTGCAATGTTTCAAAACACTGACAATGTGCAGGAACTAGCTTAAATCTGTCAAACGGTGTTAACTAATCTAGCGAGATAATGCTGCTGAACTCTTTCTGTTGATGATAACCTCTAGCAAACGTTCCTTTCTGTTATCTCAGCTGACCCCATGTTGCAATAAAGAAACATGTTGGCCAGATCTACAAACACCTTTCTTATAACATTCAATTTTTCAGCACAGTACATAAAACAAATAAAACTTCTGCAACTGCAAGCTGGACAGTTAAGTAGAACTAGCTAGGTAACTAAATGTGTGAGCCCTGGTTTAAATATACAGACCTGTATACTAGACACCATCTCTGTCCTCCATCTTATTTTTTACTAATAAACTACACTAATAAACTACACTGTAAACTACCACCCTTTTATTATCCTACATTGCTGCAGGTCTGGCATAAGACTTTTACTGTACAATTATGTTTCTGTACACCTGACAAAAGAAGGTAATAGCTTGTGAAGTCCAGACCTTGTATATGTCATGAGGAAATGAGAAAAGTTTTGTGTTTCAAATTGTGTAGTGCTATGTTGGTTTTGTTAAGCTATAGACGAATGGATGTGTTCCAGACAAGTACTTCCATATACCGTCTCCTGGTTGATTAAACACCAGTCGAGCATTAATTGTTTTAAGCTACAGTATGGACTACTTCTCTTTTCTTTTCATATAATTTTGTATTGCTTCTTGTCTTCTTTCTCTTACTTTCTCCGTTCCTAAATTCCCTCTTTTTCTCTTTTCTCCCAGGCCTCATGCCAATTTAATTATTTTTCTTTCTTTCAGGATATTCAATTTGTTTGAATTTCTGTGTGTGTGTGTCTGTGTGTGCCACCATTGCAGTTCATTCTGATATTAAACACAAACGCGTGGGAGCACACACAGAGACGCACAGAAATACACACAAACACTCCTGCTCTCATTCACTCTCTTTTTGACAGCTTCTGAATGTCAGGGACGCAGTCCAATCAGCCAAATGATCTGAAGGTGTTCTGCAACAAAACCATTTTAGCAGCATTTTGACATGTTGATTCCAGACTGATGAGAGGCTCACAAATCTGTCTTTTATCGCAAAGCATGTTTTGAGTGTGAATAAATATACCGTATATTTGTTATAAATTATATATGTGAACTTTAATACAAACTGTATACAAACAGTTTATTGTACAACCACAGAATTTTGTTATGCCCAATAATAATAATAATAATAAATAATAATAATGCATTTAATTTAATGGCACCTTTCATAACACCCAAGGTCACCTCACAAGCAGTATAGATAAGACAAGTCATAACAAACAAGCCACATATACAGATACAGTGAAGAAAAAAATCAATAAAACATGTTCAAAAAGCGTGTATAAAAAGATGTCTTAAGACGCGTTTTAAAAGTCAACAAACAATGGCTATTGCGAACATCAAGGCAAAGGGAGTTCCATATGCGGGGGGCAGCATAACTAAAAGATCTGGCACCCATGGTAGTTAGTCGAATCCAAGGTACCACAAGAGAAATTGACGATGAAGATCTGAGAGCACGGAAAGACGTGTAAATATGGAGATATTGAGTAAGTTATTGGGGTGCAAGATTATGAAGTGCCTTATAAGTCAGTAGCAAGTTCTTGAATTCAACTCTATACAGTGCCTTGCGAAAGTATTCGGCCCCCTTGAACATTTCAACCTTTTGCCACATTTCAGGCTTCAAACATAAAGATATAAAACTGTAATTTTTTGTGAAGAATCAACAACAAGTGGGACACAATCATGAAGTGGAACGAAATTATTAGATATTTGAAACTATTTTAACAAATAAAAAACTGACAACTTGGGCGAGCAAAATTATTCAGCCCCTTTACTTTCAGTGCAGCAAACTCTCTCCAGAAGTTCAGTGAGGATCTCTGAATGATCCAATGTTGACCTAAATGACAAATGATGATAAATAGAATCCACATGTGTGTAATCAAGTCTCTGTATAAATGCACCTGCTCTGTGATTGTCTCAAAGGTCAGTTGAATGCACAGAGAGCATCATGAAGAACAAGGAACACACCAGGCAGGTCCGAGATACTGTTCTGGAGAAGTTTAAAGCCGGATTTAGATACAGAAAGATTTCCCAAGATTTAAACATCCCAAGGAGCACTGTGCAAGCGATAATATTGAAATGGAAGGAGTATCAGACCACTGCAAATCTTCCAAGACCTGGCCGTCCCTCTAAACTTTCAGCTCATACAAGGAGAAAACTGATCAGAGATGCAACCAAGAGGCCCATGATCACTCTGGATGAACTGCAGAGATCTACAGCTGAGGTGGGCGAGTCTGTCCATAGGACAACAATCAGTTGTATACTGCACAAATCTGGCCTTTATGGAAGAGTGGCAAGAAGAAAGCCATTTCTGAAAGATATCTATAAAAAGTGTTGTTTAAAGTTTGCCACAAGCCACCTGGGAGACACACCAAACATGTGGAAGAAGGTGCTCTGTTCAGATGAAACCAAAATCGAACTTTTTGGCAACAATGCAAAACGTTATGTTTGGCGTAAAAGCAACACAGCTCATCACCCTGAACACACCATCCCCACTGTCAAACATGGTGGTGGCAGCATCATGGTTTGGGCCTGCTTTTCTTCAGCAGGGACAGGGAAGATAGCTAAAATTGATAGGAAGATGGATGGAGCCAAATACAGGACCATTCTGGAAGAAAACCTAATGGAGTGTGCAAAACACCTGAGACTGGGACGGAGATTTGTCTTCCAACAAGACAATGATCCAAAACATAAAGCAAAATCTACAATGGAATAGTTCACAAATAAACATATCCAGGTGTTAAAATGGCCAAGTAAAAGTCCAGACCTGAATCCAATCGAGAATCTGTGGAAAGAACTGAAAACTGCTGTTCACAAACGCTTTCCATCCAACCTCACTGAGCTCGAGCTGTTTTGCAAGGAGGAATGGGCAAACATTTCAGTCTCTCGATGTGCAAAACTGATAGAGACATACCCCAAGCGACTTACAGCTGTAATCACAGCAAAAGGTGGTGCTACAAAGTATTAACTTATTTTTGCACGCCCAATTTTTCTGTTTTTTATTTGTTAAAAAAGTTTGAAATATTCAATAAATTCCGTTCCACTTCATGATTGTGTCCCACTTGTTGTTGATTCTTCACAAAAAATTACAGTTTCATATCTTTATGTTTGAAGCCTGAAATGTGGCAAAAGGTTGAAAAGTTCAAGGGGGCCGAATACTTTCGCAAGGCACTGTACTTTACTGGAAGCCAATGCAATTGCTGAAGACCTGGAGAAATGTGCTCAGTAGAAGGTGTTCTAAAAAGAAATTCTGAACCAGCTGAAGCTTATGTAGCAGTTTGGAGGTGAGGAGCAGTAATACCCATCAGTGAAATGTGGACTGTGTCTCTTTGAAGTCTCGCAGAGTACAGTAATGCATTTTGCACTCTTTCTCTATAAAGCTCTTTTGCACAAGCTACTGTACCACCTTATATTAATTTCTTTAGGGTATTTTAGACATTTACTGTGAGAAATTTCTATTACTGACTGTTTGTTTTAGGTGATGGTGCTGCTCTCTGCTGTTTTTATATATTATTATTTTGTATTTATTTCCATGCTCTACATTGTTATTTTATGTGATCTACTTAGGTTGTTGTGACTTTCCTGGTTAAATAAAGACATATTTAGTACTGCCCTTTACATGCATTTTACCTGAAATTCTACTGTTGTATTAATGATATTTGCTGTCTCCATTAAGGGGGATCTTACAGGTTGGTATTTGCTCCCCTTTATGTACAGACTCACAAAACTGAATACACCCCTCACATTTGTGTAAATATTTGATTATAACTTTTCATGTGATAACACTGAAGAAATTAGGGAAACTGGCTAATCGGGCCCAATTTATACTTGTAGGGTAAAGTCAGCTAAAATGGGCCATCAGGTAAAATGGGCCAAATAATGTTGTAGCATCATATCTCTTAATATCTTTACAGCAAATCACAATAACTGATCTTGCATTGTTGCTTCAACACTTGTGGACTTGTAACAAGAGTTTAGATTGGTCTGAATTTTCCAGGCAGGCAGGGCAGAAAAATATCATTAGATCTCATGCATAGCTTATTTGATGTTATTATAAGCCCTTTACCAAAAAGTGGCCCATTTTAGCTGACTTCACCCTACTCACATTTGTTGCCAGCGTTTTAGTCCTTAATGGCTTTGTGTTGAGTTATTTTGAGGGGACAGCAAATTTACACTGTTTTACAAGCTGTACACTGACCAATTTAGATTGTAGCAAAGTGTCATTTCTTCAGTGTTGTCACATGAATAGTTATAATCAAGTATTTACAAACATGTGAGGGGTGTACTCACAAATACTATATGCTGGGTTCAAAATGAACTTTTTCATCCATCAGCCAAACATCTACTGAATGTTCAAATTTTATATATAAAATTATGTATTTTTTTGATTGCTGTCCTGTTTAAATTGCTCAGTTTCTAATCCCACCACTACACAACACATTCCTTTTGAACAATAGATTGCGTACCTTTATCAACCAGCTGCACTCACTTTCTAAGTAGTATTGTATTAAGAACTTTGAGTTGTTTGGAGATGTCTCTCATTGTTTAATGTCAAGTAAGTGTGTGTTGTTTTCTATTGCAGTTCATAATTTGTAGAGCTATTCCCTACTATTATTGACCTTTGTGGCAGTTTTCCTTCGTTAAAGTGTGTTTTCGTTATTAAACACAATTATTTTTTTCTAATCTCCTCACGTCTGTCTCCATTCCATTACGCACCATGAACATCCAATACTATAAAGATGACACTGTCATTGGTAGGGTAATGTTGTCTGGAAACACAATGTAATCACAATGTTATGAGACACAATGTTGTGAAACACAATGTTATGAAACACAATGTTATGACACACAATGTTATGAAACACAATGTTATGAAACACAATGTTATGAAACACAATGTTATGAATCACAATGTTATCACAATTTTATGACACACAGCTGTGCATTTCAGACATGAAGTTTGTGACAAATGTTATTTTTACTTTTAAAAACAGAAAAACCAAAATGCTTATGTCCATAGAAACAAAGTGATCTGCTTTTGGATATGACAATGAACCTCGACAATTGTATTATCATCTCAAAAAAACTGTTAATGTACCCATTTTATAATATAGAATATATTACCAGAGGAGCTTTTTTTTCCATTTTTCTAACATTGGAAAATATTAAACAATTTAGCAAAAACTAAAATTGATGCATAAAGCTGATATAAAGGTTTTGTTTCTCTTCTCTCACCTAACCCAGTTTTCTTTATGTATGCTCCTACTGCACACAATGTCACAAGATGCAGGCCTCTTTACTGTTTGTTGAATTTCTAATCACAGCTGGGGGTTTTATTACATGTAGGTCAGTTATTATGGAATTATCTGTCAATACATTTCAGAGCTGTAGAATCTGTCTCAAATGTTACATCTTTGCTGAAGACTCATCTATTCAATACGGTCTGTGATTTAATGTCATCTGGCAAAAGGACATGAAGGTACAGTACTTTCCAGGGACATGAAGGTACTCTCCAACGCTATTACAAGGATCTTACTTATGAGGGGCTTACTTAACCCATGCCATCCCTATCGCTTGTACATTGGGACAGAAATCAGTGTGCTATTCTCTGACTTGTCTCTGGGTAGTTTGTAGTCAGCTGGTGTCTTCGGTGGTCTGCTGAGGAGCGCTTTGGCCCTGTCAGTTTGATTCTCAAATTTTTATCCTGCAATATTTTATGTAAATTAGCATTTTATTTAAATGTACATATTAGTAATTTAGCTAATGCTCTTATTGAGAGAACACATTATTAACACATTGTTTACACATTATATTTAATTAACACATTATTAACATATTGTTTACACATTATATTTAATAAACACAATATCAACACATTAATAACACATTGTTTATACATTATATTTTATTAACACATTGTTTACACATTATATTTCATTAACACATTATTAACATGTTGTTTACACGTTATATTTCATTAACACATTATGAACTCATTGTTTACACATTATATTTAATTAACACATTGTTAACACATTGTTTACACATTATATTTAATTAACACATTATATTTAATTAACACATTATTAACACATTATTAACATATTGTTTACACATTATATTTCATTAACATATTATTAAAAAATTGTTTACACGTTATATTTCATTAACACATTATGAACTCATTGTTTACACATTATATTTAATTAACACATTATTAACACATTGTTTACACATTATATTTAATTAACACATTATATTTAATTAATACATTATTAACACATTATTAACATATTTGTTACACATTATATTTCATTAACATATTATTAAAACATTGTTTACACGTTATATTTCATTAACACATTATTAACACATTGTTTACACATTGTATTGTAATCATTAAGTTTCTGTGTAAATGACAAATAACGTTGAACTTCTGCTAGCATAAAGCACAGTCTCTACTTTTTCAGCACTCAGTTTTCATGCTGCGTTTAGAGTCTAACTGACACACCTGTAGTGATGGGCGCTCGACACTCAAGTGTCGAAACTGTCTCGATGTTTTCGCCACTCACTGCATCGGAACAACGTATCGAGACGTGTTTCAAAAACACTGCTGGTCACATGACAAAGTGTCGTCGAAACACTTTGTCATGTGACATTGAACGATACCTGTGTCGCACTTGTCAAAAACAGTTACGTATCGGGTATAAAACGAGGCGCGAGACCGTGGCTGAGAGATTTGTGAGAGTATTGCAAGATTGAGCCATCACACAGGATGGACCAACGACATCAGATGTTTATTATTATTATTGGATATATATTTATATCTTTGACATTCTGTATAAGTCCTTTACACACACACAC
>JACXGM010040477.1:0-10308 GCA_016801145.1 Umbra pygmaea
TCACATGGTTTGATTATCCAATCAGTTCTGTTGTTTGGTCCACACCTGCACACCCTTCCCTCGTTAGTTGGGTATTTAGTTCTGTGGGTTTGTTTGTTCTGTGTAGATCATTGTTCTTGTCCAGTTCCTCCTTGATGTTTGAAAATAAATAAATGTTTAGAGAAGACGCACCTGCCTCCAATCCTTGGAACCGTGACAACTAGGGGTCGACCGATTTATTGGTGCGCAGATTAATGGGCCGATCTTTTGGCATTTTTTACATAATCTGCAATGGCCAATGTTAAGACGATTAATAAGCAGGCGCATCTTGCGGGCAGCCTGGTCGCCAGGTCCTGGTGTTGTTGTTATGGAACACGTGTACAATGCACATCTGCTCCTAGAGTCAATTACCAGCAGAGTGAGCAGACCTCATCCAGTGACTAAGGAAGGAGCTGTTCCTCTGAGAAAACAATAAGGATTAAATTCTTATAAATCCTATTTAATGAAAAAACGTATGACGTGTTACTGCCAACTTCGAGAAAAAAAATGAATTGGCGACATGAAGTTTGGCTACTTTGGATATTGATAGCTGTCATGTCACAATAATTAAGCTAGAATTTTGCAATCACAGACAGTGGATCTGAGACTTTTAATATTTCACGTTTATTGTGATTTATAAAGAAAAGGTGTGCAGGACCTGGCTTACGACCGGTTTTATACATCTGAATATTTCTGTGCATACAGATGTCACACAATTAAGAGATGCAGTTCATAACGGGTCAACAATCAGTGCATTTTGTTGCCAATAAATGTTCTATACTTGTCGCTGTGTTTTTCTAATCCCTCCTAAGGGTACATTGTTTTGGGACAGAGACTGATATTAAATCAATGTAATTGTATTACTATACACAGTAGAATACCTTTTCTAATTTAAATAAAGCCTTGTTGGTTTTAAAACGGTTTTAGGAAAGCAAAGAAATATCGTAGACTACTATGCATTCTTGAATCCTTCGTGAAAAGTTGTAGCTATTTATACAGTAACAAATGACATAGTGGTCTTAAGATATGTACAGCAAGTCATTATAACTCTGAAAGCCGCTCTCTCAAAAAAAATGTTTTCACAGAAACCTTCACAACCAATATGGTGTAGTGATTAAGGTTGGTGGCGTTAGTAGTGGTCGGCGGCGTGTAGTGAGTTTTGAGTTCTAATCCCTGCGAAAGCAAATCCTTTTTGTTCTCAGTCTGTTTAGAGGACGCATTGAAATTGTATATTGTTGTTGTAATCATACCTATACAATCATACCTAAAAAGGTGATTGCATTCCACTGATTTCTTGGGGGGAATCAAGAACATACAGTACGGTCAGACTCTGATACCGGCAAAATTCTACTACATGGACTCCCTTAAAAATGTCACAAGACCTTTTTCCCATGACAGTAAGAGTGATCGCTTAGTACAGTACATCTCTTACTACAGTACATCTCTCGTCCCGAACAATATATGTCGGTGGATGTTAGGCAACGGGAGGCAACAATATGTCAGGTAAGCGACTTGTTCTTCAGGGCATTCCCGGGGAGTTACGACACCACGCTATTTGTCTCTCCCGCTTCCTCGTCTATAAGGGGGAAATCACAAAGATACAGCTTGATAGCCAGCATGCCCACTTCTCCACCTTCCCCAGTGGGTGATCATCAGGCAGTCATTGTCTTTAAATAGCTACCAAATTGCTTTGATAGACAGATTTATTCTATGTAGTCAGAAGCATAACGAAATGCTGACTTGTTGAAAAGGAATCACAGCAGGAGAATATAAAAATAATAACATCTTTACATGTAGCCTACAACCAATCTTTATTGGTAATTCATAATGACATTGCTGGTATTAGCTCAATATCCATCATTACAATTATTTTAAAAAATTATCCCATCTAAAATTTGTATGTCTGTCTCATCTTGTGCCTGCTAGCTCAGTCAGCTGACTGATCTTCTATAATATCAATGCTGCATGGCTACCCTCACAAAGCGCACATCATTTTTGTAGAAAGGTGACACCTAATTAGCCTGGTCCTACCAGACTCTCGTGCGTACATTTAATTTGTACAGAGAGTCTGGCCACTCTCCATTGACAAGCGTTAACTTCCTTGAAGGCGGGTACTTTGTTGAAATTTAAAACTATTGGATCTGCCCTGAGCCACTCTAGATCTGCCACAACCAATCGCTAACGTTTGGTTGTGACGTACTACAACTCAAACTAGCGCAGGACATCAACGTCATCTTTCTCAGCCACTCCCTCTGTTCGCTGATTAGACCGCCAAAAAATTGTTTAGAGAAAACCCGGGAATATGCCGCAAACCCAGACAAAGTACTGAAGGAAAATGAAGTACGTAGGAGGGTGGAGCAAGGCTAACTCTTAATCTCCCCTTGCTTAGACAATTGATGGGCACTCAGCTAAAGTCATTGGGCCCCATCTTACACCCAGCGCAATTGACTTTTTACATTAACGCATGTATCATTTCTTGCACCCGACGCAATTGGGATTTTCCACCACAGACACGCGTCGGTAAATTAGGGAATGAATTTGCGTTCGTCGGGCGGTTCAGCGAAAAGAAGAGGCGTGTTCCGGCACAAACGTTTCCTGGTGCTATCTTGCAGTTCCCGAAAACAATTCTGCCACTGACCAGGAAAAACCTGGTTAAAAGTTATTGAGAGGAGCAATAAAGTGTATGCGCGTTGTACATTATGGCCAACCATGCGCCCTTAAGAGAGCATCTGAAAAACCAGGTTTTTCCTGGTCAGTGGCGTGTTTTTCAGATGCTATCTCAAGGGCGCATGGTTGGCCATAATGTAGTGTGTGCACAACGCGCATACACTTTATTGCTCCTCTCATCAACACAAATGCAGCAGTTCACATTATTGCATTACATAATTAGAAGAAAAATATTACCACATGAGGGAAATCATTGTTTGTGCCTGAAGAGGGGAAAAAATAGGCATACATCTAGTGTACACATTTACCCAAATTATTCAGAATGAATTATTCGCACTGATATACATCAACTGAAAGGGAACCCATTCAATTAACATACAAGTAATTTACGATGCTAATAGTAAAATCATCCATGTCTTCGCAAATTACCCTGGCTCAAGCCACAACTCATTTATGGCAAACTCTGCGATATTTGATGGGATTCCCCCCTTGGATGGGTGGCTGTGAATGGGACAACGCTATCTGTTATAGACATAACTGAGTATGACCATTTGATGCCAGCAACAGTGCGAGAAATGCTGTTTTTATCGAAAACATACACATTTTTGAACGAACATTAGGCACATTGAAAATGCGCGTCGGGAGTTTGGATAGGACAAGAGGCACTTTACACTACTCTAGTCGCAGCATTCTTTGTGGCTTGATTTGTTTCACACAACATGTCCATAAATCATGGATGTGTTGATGACATAAATTAGGAATTATTAGAGGACTTAAGGAGATGTGATGTTGAAATGCATGTCCCGTTGCTTGGCCTTTTTTGGATGTTTGTTTATGTAAAATATGAAGAGTTGATTAGAACATTTTAACATCTTATATAATAATTTAGTAGTTCTTGGTACATAGGATTAAATATTAAATCTGAATCAGATTTTGAGCCAGTAAAGGGCAAAGAGAGTTTGCGAGTCTCACTGCCATGGTGCAGAAATACTTCTTATAGCATGAGGTTTTGGTCTTAATAAAACTTAACCTCTTACCAGAGGATATGGTTTAAAACAGATGTCCAGTGTGGGAGGGATCTGCCATCATTTTCCTGCACACCTCCTTCTCCTGGATTGTAAAAGTCCTCAGGAAATGGCAGACTACAGCTGAAGATCTTCTTTGTAGACCGGATGATGTTCTGGAGCCTGTCCTTATCGAAAATGTAACTTAATATTTTTCCCCCTTGATGTTCATCATCAGGGACAGCATCAGACAGTCCCAAAGAAGAGGATCTGATTAGAAACTATTTTCATGATGACTACAGCTACGATGAAATTTTGGATTTCCTGGCAACGACTCACAATGTTAAAATGAGTCTTAGCTCTGTAAAGAGTAAATTGAGAAGTTATCCATTGTCCCAGGCAAAAACATTTCTCTCCTCTTACTACTATAAGTGCTGCCATACAAGAAGAGCTGAAGGGGCCAGGCCAGCATTATGGCTACCATTCCATGTGGCAGACATTGCGCCAGAAGTACTCTCTCACAGTGAGAAGGGATGATGTCATGGCTTTGATGAGAGAGCTTGATCCCTCAGGAGTTCAACTTCGTGCAAGACAAAGATTTGTAAGAAGGATTTACAGGTCCCGTGGACCAACCCATGTCTAGCATTTTGATGGTTATGACAAATTAAAACCTTAAGGTTTGGCCATTAGTGGCTGTTTAAATGGCTACTCCTGCAAAGTACTGTGGTTGGTGTGTAGAGGAAGCAACAATGATCCTGGGGTCATTGCTCAAAACTATCTGCATTGTGCCTCAGAATGTGATGTCATACCAATGAAGCTTTGCACAGACTGTGGTACACAAAATTGCACAATGGTGGCAATCCAGTGAGCCTTAAGATCAACACACATACACTAATGGTTTAAATGGGGCTGCCAGTCATGTATGGTTCCTCAACTGCAAACCAACGGATCAAAAGCTGGTGGACATACTTGTGAAAAAAAAAAGTGTGGTCCTCAACATTTTTATTGTTTTACAACTCTAGTAGTGAACATAATATATGGTCATGGAAATTAAGTAGTTCTGATTATTTCTGAATATAATTGCTTGTGACTGTACTAAACAAAAAGTACAATTCTGTAAATCATTAGTGCATGCACGTTGTTACCCCAAACACTTTTCACACATTTGACTTTCCAAGGTATACCTTTATAAAAAATGTTAGAATTGTTTTTAATAACTGAGAACATCTGTGATATTTCTGTAGGCAGTATTAATTGGCATATCATTAAAGGCTTATAAAACTTGCTGTCAACTAGATACCTTAGGAATAACTAAATAGAGAAGCATGAATTTAAAGCATAAGGGATGCACTGTATTCTTCAATATTCTCTTTAAACAGTTCAATTATAGCCTTAATTTAAGACTTCAGTGAGTTATGTAGCTTTGATAGCTTTGCATAACACTTTTTACCATGTGTGAAAATACCATAACATCACATCTTTCTTAATTAACTATGACAGAAGTTTGTTTTTATATCTTTATTTCATTCTGGAAAAATCAGACCTGGAGGAGTTAAAGACTCTGTATTTAAAGTCCAAAATTAGATCTCTGCTGGTTAATGTGAAATGTCTGTGTAAATGACCATCAGATGAACAATAGAGCATGCCAACCCTAAGAGAGGTGGTAATAAAAAAACTCCACAGATGATCTCAATAAATGACTTTACGTTGTTTATCAGTGGTTGCTTGATCCATTTTTGGACACTGAGATTGTAGTAGGAATTGGGCCAGTTTGTGTTTGGGTCGACCTACAGTCAATGTGGAGGTGACCATCTCCAGGCACACTGAGGATCTACAGAGACGATGCAGCCTTTGACTTGGGAGTCCTGTGTGGAAAATTATATCAGACTGAAGAATATGACTGATATGTAATGAAATGTGAGTCCAACTTTCACAGAACAAGTGTTTTCTGATACTATTTTAGAAATTAGTAATTAGTGGAGTCCAAAACCAGGAGAGTTTTGTATTCCAAAATCCATGTAATTTTGAAACTGGTCGTAAGTCTTGGACATCAGTATTTCGATTGTGTTTGCACAGTTTCTGCTGACTGGCAAGGAAAAAGTCGATTGAATAATCAGTTTGGGTCGTGGCTGAATTCCAGAGGGAGGCAGTGTGTTTAATCCTGTGGCAAACATCAGGATATCCTGGAGGAAGAGTCCTGTTTGTTTATCTGAAATAAAGTAGAAGTCTTGAGTTAGTTAAATATCATATTTCAATAGAACTGCCTTGAATGGGAGAGGATATGAAGATGAGAACAATTGTTGCAATTAAATAAACCTTCTGTCTCCAGAAGATAGTCTCTCCAGAATCCTACTACTCTGGTTTCTTCCTGTCGTCTTGTGCTGCCTTTTTTACTGAGGTGAACCTCCAATGTTGCAGATTTCAGCTGTCCACACTTGAGCACATACAGGCCCTGAATACAGAGGCATGCTGCTCCAAAGCATGGTTGACATTAGTGTGGCAAGGCCATCCCTAAATCTAGAAAACATTTTGAGTAATCGTTGTCTTTAAGATGGCTTAGGCACGGGTGTGCCAGGGTGTGCTTGTGCCACCCAAAGAGGCAGCTGGCACACCCAGAATTCTGATGCATAATGCACTTTTTGTTATAGCCTTCACAAAAGTTTTTTCTAAACCTAGGCTATTATGGTCTAATTACAATATGTTCATTTTAAATAAATTCCTATTTTTTTGTTAAATAAGAATATCAAGATCCACGTAGGCCTACACATTTAAGTGTATGGGCAAAAATTGCCGCCAACAAGACCCCAGCGAATATAACCGGAGACTAGTGGAGACTAACCCATATTAAGCAACTAATCTTGAGCCGTATGTGCCAGTGCAGTGCGATACATCGAAGTTGTGCGCTTACAGCCTTTATGCATAGTGTTGCGTTTGTTTGTGACAGGTATTTTAATGTATGGTTTGTTTAATACGGACCAACAACAATGTATCCCCTTTCACTGTAGAGACCATAGATTGAGTAGGCTACATACATTTACTATTTACTCCTACAGAACTTGTTAAACAACCAAGTATTGTAACATTGATTAATTTACACACCCTGTAAATTGTTTATTTGCTCCCATGAACGTTTAATACTGTCAGGGTTGCAAATCAAAGATTACAATAAATAAAATTGTTATACACGATCAGCATGAAGCAACACATTGGTTTAATGGAATACACAATTGTAATTATAGTCAGTGATATCGATGAGCGTGAGGCATTTATAAAGACACAGGTGGCATTTTTTTCCCAGCATTCCTCCCTGTTTTATGTCTGGATTATGTTTTTGTATGCTCTTCAAATTTCTCTAAAATTGTAATTTACTACCGTTGAGCGAAATATGCGGCTCTCATAGAGTTGTCCGTGTCTGCGATTGATCCTATGATGCACACACCACCCCTTTTATGTGAACGCACTTTTCACTAGATTGGGAAATCCTGGGTTTAATTTAATGAATTGATAACCACCGTTGTGACATCTCGTATCTAGATCGCAATTGTTAGGTTTGGTGAAGCCATGGCAGGTAATGAAAGAAAGGAAATCTAGGGCATGTTGAACATGCTTCTTAGTATAGGCCTCTGTTTTGTAGAGAAAAATCGAAGTGGCACACCAAGTTTTTTAGATGAGCACCCACATTATTTTTTTTGGCTACGCTACTGTGCTGACGGCAGCATCGTGAAGCAGCAGTCTCACTAATCATACATGAGCCTAAAGTGTTAATCAGTGTAAAAGGACAAAATTTACATGCAGTCAAATAAAATTACAATCTTTTAATTATTAGCAATCCCAATTTAAATCAAATAATCTTGCGTATTTGACATAGACCATATATGCTTTCTATGAGGTTGTCCTTATTTTCTGAACCCTTAGAGAAATACCAGCCCTTTGTAGTAACATTGCTTTATCATTTTAATTCTAATGCATTTAACTTGAAAAGAACAACATCTTTAACTTTGGTGAAATTAGGCAGACACATTACCTTAGAGAAATGGTTGCATGAAATCCTTTATGATCTTATCTTTCTCATCCACACCATCAGTACCATCAGGGTACTGTAAGCAACTGGAAGTTTGCAACAAGCTGGAATGTCTGTGAATTGACGCATGTAGGTTATCCAATGTAGCTGTGATGGATATCTAGGGTAGACAACAACGATCATAAACATAAAGCAATATGCTGCAAACTCTAATATAAAGGTGGAAGGAAATAATTGATCTAAAGAGACAACAAACTACGTAATGTTATCAGAGATAATCAGGGTGCAAACCCATTAAGTGTCTTGAAAACAAACTGCTTGTGAAAGATTTGATCAAGGGGAAGCATGTAGAGAGAAGAGGTTAGGACATAGAATTGAGCCTTGAGGAACCTTACAGGAGATTCTGGCCGTGGTAGATGAGAAAATGCCAAGCTTTACTGAAAAGGTTCTGTTTGAAGTAAATCAGTCAAGAGCTGTGCCGTTTACACCAACCGCATGCTAGAGGCAGTCATTCAGAATGGCATGATCTATTGTGTCTAAGGCCGCAAAAAGCGTAGCAAAATGGCGTAGTCACCAAAGTCCGAAAACAGGAAACTTAGCACATTCAATAGGGCAGATTCTGTGCTATGCATAGCTCTAAAACCAAATTTGAAAATGTTATTAAGGTTCAAATGGGACAGTAGGTAAGAGTAAAACATTTTTAGGGACTTTGGATATAAATGGGAATTTTGAAATAGGTTTAGGCAAGTCAAGGCAGATTTATTTGTATAGCACATTCAACAACAAGGCAATTCAAAGTGCTTCACAAAAACAACATGGGCAATAAAAAAGAAAAACAAATCACAGTGAAGTGTAAGAAATTTATCATTTTTTGATTTAATCAAAGGCAGCTGCAAACAAAAACTCTTCAGTTTTGATTTAAAAGAACTGAGAGTTGCAGCAGACCTGCAGTTTTCTGCAAGTTAGTTCCAAGTAAATGGTGCATAAAAACGAATTGCTGCTTCTTCATGTTTGGTTTTTACTAAGGATAGAGAGCTGGCCTGTTCCAGATGACCTTAGTGGTCTGGATGGTTCATAACGTAGCAGAAGATCAGAGATGTACTTTGGGCCTAAAACATTTAGTGCTTAATAAACCAACAGCAGTATTTTGAAATCAATTCTCTGACAGGAAGAATGAAGACTTTCATGAAGCCAGTGTAAAGACCTCACAACTGGACGTGATGTGATCCACTTTCTTGGTCTTAGTGAGGACATGAGCAGCAGCGTTCTGATCAGCCACAGCTGTCTGATAGATTTTTAGAAAGACCTGAAAAGACACCATTACAATAGTCGAGTCTACTGACGATAAAAGCACGAACACGTTTTTCCAAATCCTGATGAGACATAATTCCTTTAATCCTGGAGATATATATATACAGGTCCTTCTCAAGAAATTAGCATATTGTGATAAAGTTAATTATTTTCCATAATGTAATGATAAAAATTAAACTTTCATATATTTTAGATTCATTGCACACCAACTGAAATATTTCATGTCATTTATTGTTTTAAGACTGATGATTTTGGCATACAGCTCATGAAAACCCAAAATTCCTATCTCAAAGAATTAGCATATCATGAAAACGGTCTCTAAACGAGCTATTAACCTAATCATCTGAATCAACAAATTAACTCTAAACACCTGCAAAAGATTCCTGAGGCTTTTAAAAACTCCCAGCCTGTTTCATTACTCAAAACCGCAATCATGGGTAAGACTGCCGATCTGACTGCTGTCCAGAAGGCCATCATTGACACCCTCAAGGAAGAGGGTAAGACACAGAAAGAAATTTCTGAACAAATAGGCTGTTCCCAGAGTGCTGTATCAAGGCACCTCAGTGGGAAGTCTGTGGGAAGGAAGAAGTGTGGCAAAAAAACGCTGCACAACGACAAGAGGTGACCGAACCCTGAGGAAGATTGTGGAGAAGGACCGATTTTAGACCTTGGATGACCTGCGGAAGCAGTGGACTGAGTCTGGAGTACAAACACCCAGAGCCACCGTGCACAGGCGTGTGCAGGAAATGGGCTACAGGTGCCGCATTTCCCAGGTCAAGCCAATTTTGAACCAGAAACAGCGGCAGAAGCGCCTGACCTGGGCTACAGAGAAGCAGCACAATAAAACAACAACAAATTTTGCATGTCATCGGAAATCAAGGTGCCAGAGTCTGGAGGAAGACCGGGGAGAAGGAAATGCCAAAATGCCCGAAGTCCAGTGTCAAGTACCCACAGTCAGTGATGGTCTGGGGTGCCATGTCAGCTGCTGGTGTTGGTCCACTGTGTTTTATCAAGGCCAGGGTCAATGCAGCTAGCTATCAGGAGATTTTGGAGCATTTCATGCTTCCATCTGCTGAAAAGCTTCATGAAGATGAAGATTTCATTTTTCAGCACGACCTGGCACCTGCTCACAGTGCCAAAACCACTGGTAAATGGTTTACTGACCATGGTATTACTGTGCTCAATTGGCCTGCCAACTTTCCTGACCTGAACCCCATAGAGAATCTGTGGGATATTGTGAAGAGGAAGTTGAGAGACGCAAGACCCAACACTCTGGATGAGCTTAAG
>JACXGM010040478.1:0-10308 GCA_016801145.1 Umbra pygmaea
TAATGTGTCGGACAGCACTAAATTTGAAGTATGCTGTATCCAATAAGACGAACAACAATTTTAGTTACAAAGAATATGCATATAAACACTGTCTCATAATGATAGTTACATTGAATTATTCATTATGTCGTGCACTGCTACACAGCGCCATCTGGTGGGGCCCGGCCCCACCGGCCCCTAATGTAAAGACGTCCCTGCTCTACATACTTGTCTCCGTAGCCTCTGCATCTTACTGTCATGTCAATAAAAATTATAAAAAAGATTGACCAGTACTGCCTGACTGCCCTCTTTCCTACATGCTTCCTGCCCTAAATTAATAGCAGGTGGCAACCACAGAGCCTTTCTGGGGCCGATTAAATTATGTGGAAGTTTACCCCTGCAGCAGGCTGACACCAATCAATACCAAGGTTAGGATGAACTTCCCAACGGATACATAAAGCCAGATCAGGGTTCTGTTTTTCAGCTGCGCACATATTCGGCTGGTGAGCCTTTTGGTGAGTGCTGTTATGTTGTCCTCCTAGCCGAGGTTGTCCTCCCGTGATGCTACCAAGGACTATGAAAGATTCAGCAGAACAAACGGCTGACACCTGTATCTATTGTTGGAGAGATAGGGAGGTGTTTCCAGAAATAAAATAAAATGCACAGGATACAATAGCATAGAGACATCATCCTATTGTAATTGTAAAATAAAATGGCATTTTGTGTAGTGGTAGTGCGAATCCTTTACAGCATGTCTGTTAACTTTTACATTTTTTAAGGCAGAGTACTGCTTGTTGTGACTCCTTTTTAGGAACTGGTTTAGATCTGGGACAGCAGGTGAATCCCATCTATTAGGTAGAATAGAACACTAAAAGTACTCCTTGTCCCCAGGCTCAGAGTTGAGCACTGCTGCAAACGACTCTCTAGCCAAAATGAATTATGTGAGTTTCTCTCTATACCTAGCATTAGGCCTCTGGCATGTGACCATGCTATGAGAACACAAATCTACTTCCACTGCCATGGTCCATTGTGTATCCAGCAGACCTGGGTTTCATAGTATTCATACAGTTAAAATCAGAAATATAAATCCAAATATGAAATTGATATGAATAGAGTTGAAGAGATATGGCATTATATTAATAAATTAAAAAAAATTACAATGCCTTTTTCTTTCATTGACTGTTAGCTTTTGGTGGTTATTTTTTTCTGCTGTTTACAATGGCTGTTTAAAGAAAGATTTGATTTTAATGGCCCATTGCCTACCTGCAATATAAGGAACCATAATAAATCAAATTTTGAAAAGTGACCTTCCCACTTCTCACAAACTTCTGCTTGCAATATCAAATCAAACAATAAAGATACCTCAGACAACTCTTCTGTCACTTAGATATTACAGGATGGAACTGACAAATATGAACGGCTACATTATTTTTATTACCACAACTCCGAACGAAATATGTCCTCCGTTACATCATTGTATATACAATTAAATAATAGCAGACCTGGGGTGGATTTTCAGTGCACATCTCACCTTAAAGACTACTTTTGTACTAGGGAGTAAACATTTTTCACTTGACACTTAATATTTGTCCAAGAAACCTACATTAAATAATGTGCAAGCAAGAACATCTCCAGGGCTGACAAATTATACTTGTCACTGGAACACATGTACACAGTGTACCTAGGAGTGGCATATTTACTGTTATACTAATAACTTCCCTGTCTACTTACCTGCCTTATTTGCATGACACCTAAACTATAGCTTACATGATCATTTCTGACACACTTTCCGTTGGTTGCTCCACGCATTAAAGGTGTGTGAGTTAAAGATGAGTAAATCATTTTTAATGATCTTAGATTTTCTATATTTTTACTTTGCCTTGAAGCTCAAGCTATTTACTCCCTGTTACTAAAATATATTATTTTGCAACAGGTGGATGTATTTGATAAGTATTTGAATTAAGTTTTGTTTTCTTAGTGTTACAGAAAACAATGGAATCAAATATCCTAAATGGGAGATTATCATTAACTCACAAACCTTTTGATTGTCTTTTTTTTAAAGTCATTATTCATTTCATGACGAATGCTGTTTACAAGAGCCTAAAACTTGAAACCACCACTGACGTCCACAATCAAGTGATGTGTGAGTGTCCGCGTGTGTGATTTTCAACCCTAGGTCATTGAGGTCAAGCCACAGGAGATAAGTCTTAGCTAACAGCAGACTGTAGCCCAAAAACACACACACTCAGTCTCTTCCTGGGTGGGCTGTGTTTATAAGCTCCAGCGCTATGGGTCATCAGTGTGCAGAGAACACGGCTGTTGCAGAGGGAGTGTTAGCATTGTTGCCGGGACAGTGACAGTGAGTGTTTTCTGGCCTATGGTGTGTGTTTGTGAGTGTATGGTGTGTACTCTGACTTCCTGTGTGCTACAGTGTGGGGGAGCAGCAGTGGGGGCTAGCTGACCTCTGGCCTCAGCCACATGTCCTGCGTTGTTGGATGATCTTCCCCACTTCCGCCTGCAGGGCCTCCGGCTCAGCTGCTGAGACATCCTTTATCTGGTCGTTGTTACCACGGTTATTGATGTTGTAGTAAATTTATGGTGGGAATTGCCAGAATTAACTTTGGTTGAAATTAACTAACATCGGATTCAAATGTGCAGACCAGCTGACACAGTAGTGTTATAATCTCAGGGTGGATGATGGGCCTAGACAGACGACCGAAATGACACACAAAGTTGTCATGATCTGATTTACTGAGAACCAAATCAGCATATGAAATAGATAACCGGTAACATAAGTGTAACATGCTTCAACTCAAATAATAAGATTTTAAGCTAAATGTAAATTACGATTAATTACAGAGGTTTATTACAGACAATTGCTAAGCCAAAGTACATACTGTATGTGCCACTTTTTTCAGAACACCATTTAAATTAATCAACACATCGTACACTGCAGGTAATGTGTGTTTTAGCGTGTGGTAGACAACTAAAATATAATTATCAAACCAAGCAGTTTGAACTCAAATGAACTACATTTTATGTTTTTGTGGTCTATTATGTAGTCACGCAGCAATACTACATTTAAAATATTAGGCTACTCTTCACTATGTCTGACTAACCCTGAGCAGCTCATCACACCCTTATTAAACAGTTTACCGTAACATTACCATACCACTAGACCGAGCATGTGATGCTTTACTGAAAATGTATTTGGCATTGATCTAGTTCCTAATATTTGGTGTATCTGTTGCAATTGTGGTTAAATTGATACATTATTTTCATCCCCTGATTGTTTTTCTTATTTTTTATCTTTTTCATATTCTGTAACATTATTTCATTTCTAACAGACCTGGTTACATAGTGGGATATATATATTTTTTTTACACCACAGCACACACACACACACACAAACACCACAGCACACACACATTATCGTTCACATGCAGAGGGACTTCCCTGCCTTCCAACCGACCTTCTGCCCTCAGGTTTCCCTGGGAAAGGCATCGTTCCTGTCCTCTAATTATGTTTTGTGGCCCCGGGCCCTGAGCTGCTGTGTGTGGAGGAACGAGAAAGCTCTCATTGATGAGCAGTAATGACTAGATTATGGGAAGGAATTGTTTCGAAATGTGCCGAGATTTGCTTTCTTCGTTTTACTGACCCCCTTTCCTCCATTCTACTGAATTTGAAATTATTAAATTAAATAAGGTGAAGTCCCAATTGACACCCTTCTCCATATGCTTTGCAGGGACCGGGTCAAATGTGATGCAGTACACAGGGAGTAGGGTGCTGTTTGGAACATCTCCTATAGGCCTCCTATCTCCTCCAGTGTAGGAACATCCCCATCCCAGTCATTATAAATGCTATTCTCCTAATATGGTTAAATAAAGTTAAATTATTTAATCACCGTCATTGCAATTAGCAGTGTCCTGTGTTCCCATACACACACTTACACACACAAAGGATCCAGTATGCATCTGTACAGACAGAGTGTGCGACTATGCCAAAATTCTACTTCCTGTAATTATGTATGGGACCTGTTGCATTCTAGGTTATTGAATTTATTTTTGATGATTGTCCCCAGACATTGACCCATGTCTGTGTGTGTGTGTTTGTGTGTGTGTTTGTGTGTGTCTGTGTGTGTGTGTGTGTGTGTGTGTGTTAGGGCCCAAAATCATGTGTGTGTTTATAAATCACTTTTGGCATAATTTTGCTGTTGCATATTGTTCGGATGTATTTAAAGGTTAAAGGTAAAAGTTGTGACAATCTTTCTTGTAAGGTCATGTCAGCTTATTTGCAAACACATTTCCCATTTGCCTTGTTTATGGCTCAAAAAACAATTAATGATTGTAATTTTCAAGATGCATGAAGCCCTTAGTGTAATTTCCAATCGTAGACTGTGTATGTGTGTAAAGTGTTAGTCTGTTGGGCACAGTGAGACATGGGTTTAAAGTGTCATTAGGAGTGTTTATATGGCTAGAGGTGTCAATGAGATTAGACGGTGTGTTACCGGAACTTTTAAAGCATTTGGTTTGGACACAGCTCATGAACGAGCCTAATGAGTCAGGGTCTTGCTAATCTCACAGTGCTGTGGTTTGGGTTTCGGGACTGAGGTTTGGCCTGGGGCTGAGGAGAGCTAAGACAGAGGCTGGGCTGGGGAACTTGGAATGGAGGCTGACACTAAGGCTTGAGCTGGAACTGGAGGCAGGGGTTTGGCAGCTGTGAACTGGAGGTTGAGGTTGAGGTGGGGAAGCTGAGACGGGAGGCTGAGATTGGGAGATTGGGAGTGGAGGCTGGGTTTGGAGAGCTGGGACTGGAGGCTGCTATTCAAGGACTCAAGGATTGGGACTGGAGGCTGAGGTTAAGGTGCGGGAACAGGGTATGGAGGCTGACGTTGAGGTGAGGGATCTTGGACTGGAGGCTGAGGTTGAGATGGGGGAACTGGGACTGGAGGCTGTGCTGAGGCTGTGGAGCTAGAACTAGAGACTGGCATTGGGAATGGAACGGGAACCCTCTATTGGGGACCTAGGACTGTAAAAAAGACAACTTACAAACATTGGGTTTACTCTATTTTTTAGGTTGAGTGAACACATTTTTAAGGAAATATTATGTTTACATGCAATACTCAGTTAATACAACAAATTGTACTATAAGTTGGCTGAACTGCAAATAATATATTGAGTGAACCAATATTTTTTAGTTGACTCCACTTATGGTAAAACTGGCACGTTGACTCAAAAAGTTATGAGAACTTCATTTTTGAACGTTCCTAGACAATTGTGGGTGATTTGACATTTGTAGATTCTAAGATGGTTTAACATAATTTTTTATACATTTGATGGAAGAAAAGTATACACATATTTTGGATTTACGTGGCTTGCTATGCCATGAATCATGATGAACAGATTTCAAAAGCATAACACAAATTTTCTTTCAATGATTAGACCATCGATGACTATAATGCTTTTGCACATGATAATTGCACTCATCTGGTGTCCAAAATCTGAATGTATCCCTCATTATATGAGGGGATGATGACAATCAGATGTCTTTGGGCCTCCGGGAGCAGAGCATTCTGTATTTTAGAAGAACTGTTAAGATCACTCAACCAGATGCTAAGTTGAAATGCATTGAATAACTTTGTTGGAACTACTTAAATAGATAGTTAATAAGACTACAAAAATGTAGTTTGCAGAACTGATCTTTATTTTGAACCAACAAAGTAGGTTCAGTTCCCTCAAATGAAAATTTCTCAAACTTAAAGCAGTTAGCTTTAAGTTTGAGAAATTTTCATTTGAGGGAACTGAACCTACTTTGTTGGTTCAAAATAAAGATCACTTCATTAGACTCAAAATATTATGTTGATTCAATAGTTTATCATCAGTCATGCAAGTCATCTGAACTAAGGCAACCAGGTAACTTATTCTTTGTTCAGTCAACTTGTAATTTTTCTCAGTGTGGGGCTGAGGCTGAGCTTAAAAAGCTGGAACTGGAGGCTATGGTAGAGTTTGACGGGTTGGGACCGGAGCCTACAATACATGACAAGAGCTGGTCCCTCCAACCGACAGCAGAAAATAAAGTGCAACAGACAGAGAACATTTTGTATTTTAAGCACTTATCCTGTAGTTCTACACTTTTTTTCCATTAGGCATAGATGTTGTAGTTTTGCTGAAATTACAGAATTACTGGCATCGACCAGAGACAATATATTCTGTAATGTATCTACAAATTTCCGCCCTTGTTTTGGGATCTGAGAGGACAAACTAAAAAACAGAAGATGGAACAGAACTTGAATCTGCTGTGGTAATTATCAGGGGAGTCAGGCAGTGTCATGTGGAGTCCATCCACTGTTTGTTTTATTGCTCCTGTGGGCTCGAGAAATTGAACGTTTGTGTTGGATGAAGGGGAACATTTTAGCACAGCTCAGGGCCCCAGCAGCACATGGCCTCCCTCCCTTTCTCGCCCTGTTTATTTGTGGAGGATCTCGAACACATCCCTAATCCATTTGATCCCCTTCCACTTGTCTGCTGTTGGCTTTCACATTTTCTCTGGTCTTCCACTTGTCTCCTGTTGGCTTTCACATTTTCTCCGGTCTTCCACTTGTCTCCTGTTGGCTTTTACATTTTCTCTGGTCTTCCACTCGTCTCCTGTTGGCTTTCACATTTTCTCTGGTCTTCCACTCTTCTCCTGTTGGCTTTCACATTTTCTCTGGTCTTCCACTTGTCTCCTGTTGGCTTTCACATTTTCTCTGGTCTTCCACTTGTCTCCTGTTGGCTTTCACATTTTCTCTGGTCTTATAATTTCCCTTCTTTCCAGGGTCTCACTCATCCTGTCAATCTCACCTCGCTTTCACCAGCCAATTGTTTTCTTTTTCTCACCCATTCTCACTGTCAGTCACCAACCACCTGCTTTTATACCTGCCTCCATCTTTCTCTTTACCCACAGCCTCAAATTTCTGTAGTTCTTTACAGTTAAAACATGGCACATGGTGGTCCAGTGGTCTAAACTGTGGTCTATTTGGACATGTACTGCTGAGAATCAGACCCACAGCTCTTCAAGCGTAAACATTTTCTTCTAACTGTCTTTGTCTAATGAAATATCTATTATTTTTTCAAATAATTTAGGACATGGTTGTCTGACTGATGTTTCCCAATAGCGTACATGTATGACTATGTAAATAAAGTATATATATATATATATCAGCTTTTTTTGTCCATGATTTAGCACCATAAGGCCCAGGCAGGCAGTGAACCTTAGGTGCAGATTCTTACTACTGTGTTTATGGACACGCTTTGCTCGTGTAATCCAGCTTTATTTATTAGTACAGACCCATGCTTGGTAATTACTTTTAGGTGCTCCTACAGAGTAAATGCCTACCATGTTGGTTTCCTGTCTGAAATAGAAAGTCTCCAAAAGTCTCCAAGCCTCACCCTTAAAGAGGAACACATTTTTTTTTACTGCACGTAGTGAGTGATGTTACACATAATTGTGGTTTTCTGTAACCACCCAAGCTCATTGTAAAAACCAACACAGATGAAGAAATGCACCCAGACGCGACTACACACTCACTCACACACGTGTCTCCATACATTGTATTATAAAGCATCATTATAGGCATTATAGAGCAAGCGCTATTCCACAATGACACACTACCTTATGGGCCTATAAAGTTCTTTGGGAAGAGGACTAATGAGACGGGGCCAATGGGAGAGCACATGCACTGCTGCCCAGTGTTACAAGTCTAATAGCTATTTCCTTAAATCAGTAATCATTAGTGCTGTGTGTGTTATTGTGTGTGTGTGTATGTGTGCGTGTGTGTGTGTGTGTGTGTGTGAGCGTGTGTGTGTGGTCATACTAGACAGGGGTTTAACAGTCATTAGTACTGCAGTTAGCTATTCTGACCTGGGCAGTGGTCCTGAAACACTGGGGGAGGGGAGACCGGAATGGGGAGATGGATGGAAAGAGTGCTGTCACACATTCTCACTCACCTGGGTCTGGTTGCAATCAGGCAGCTGAGCCACACAGGTCAATTAGAAGCCGTTTGAGCGCTGCATCAGACTGCACTACGGGGGGCTTGTGTTATCTACTATCATATAGACAGACTTGTACTCACACGTACACAGGGGAGTTTCTGGCCAATCTGGCATCCTAGAGGAAATCTGTCATTGTCGCCCCCCAAAAGAAAAATGCCAGCTTCAGGGGAAAGAACACTTTGTTCACTATCCGTCTCTCTTATCCTCTCCTTTTGAAGAAGATGTAAACATTGCATTCTCAGTCGTTGCAAGTAATCATGGCCCCGGATTCAAAAAGATGTCTGGGCCCCGATACCAAATATGTTCATATTATTAATGTTGTATTATTATTAAAATTTGAACAGTGCCTGCAGTCCTCATCTTATAATACCAAATAATTTAACACTTATGCCATGGTATTTCATCAAAATCTTTACTGAAATAGAAAAGCAGTTATTTCATATATAGAGGAATCACTCAATAAATTGAAACACAAATACAACATCATGTCACTGATGATACAGACCAGTTTATATGTGGAAATCAGTTAAATTGATTTATTGAACAAAAATATAGGTACTATATTTACAGTCTAGGTCTCCTGTTTCATGGTTCATATGTGTTCTTTCATCCTGGGAAATCCATCAATTAGGGCTAAATGTATTCATTCAATTGACTGATACCCTTACTTGAACTGCAACTTAGGGAAAGTAATTAAAATTGTTACATTTTTTGTTTAGTATAAATGTAGATTTCAAATAATAACATACCCTACATCATGCACCATTAACATGGTAGATTATTATATTATAAGTGAATAAACCAATGTTTCAAATAACTACATAAACTGGATAATGAGCTGCAAGAGTGGTTTCATACTTTTGACTAGTATTGACCACTCTTTCCTCCTCATTTTCCTTTACCTCTCTATCCTGGATCATTTCCCTCTGTCCTGACTGCTACAGTGCTTTTACTCTGTCCTTCTCCCTCTTCTTCACTACCTGCCTCTCTGAATGGTTGGCAGCACTTTCTACAGAGGAGGCTATACAAAGGCAGGGATGGTTAACGCACACGTTATGTTGACAACTAAACAATAGTTTGTAGAATATGGAATAATCTGATTCTGGAGATGCAAGGGATTGACTGCTGACTAGCTATCCTATCTGTTTAACATTCATATTTAGTCACATTCACCAAAAACCATACACTTGGACCAATGTCTAGAGGAGGTTATAAGCGTTAAAATGATGTACAACTTGTGTATAAACTCAACACATTGAACTCATAGATATGTACTAATGAAGATACAGCTACCCAGATCAGCTTGTTTGTTGTTCATTTTCAGTGCATTAAGGTACACAGCAATGATTCCTGCATGCTGCAATATATTAAGTACTGCGGTCGATTATGGTACATAACATAATGTATCTTAGTGGTGAGTATGCTACTCATTTAAAAGTTGAACAGTATAATACGCCAGCTAACCAGTAACTTGTGTCTAAAAACAAGTTTGTGGGTGTCAAATATTTATGAGTCCCTAATAGTCTACTAATTGTTTTTATCTTCCCTGGCCAGAAGTGAAGTTAAAGTTGGAATAAACCATTTAATGGTGGTGGGCCATTAAATATCTGACAATTACATTTTAGAGAATGTGAATGGTATACAACCTTATAGTATTATTAATATTATTAAAATGTAACATGAGCCAAGAGGGCACTTATTGTGTCTGAGGGGAAAAGGGCAGTGTGCTGTATTAACTTTAGAGCAGCAGCAGCCTCTGCAAGGTCCTAGTGCCCACCAATCAGGTATATACTGTAGTGAATTTTCCTAAGTGATTGCATTGTTGACAAAAAATCACAGAGAAAAAACAATTGGATTAATTTAAGAATGTATATTTACTTTTAGGGGGGCAAAAAAAAATGTTTTGGTGGTCTAAAGCCTCCCTAACATAAGACTAGCGACGTCACTGGTAGCCTACCTACAGAACAGCATTCATAAAAATTCAAAGGGTGAAAAGTGGAGCCCTCACTCCATTCACCCAGCATCCACAGCGTCCCTCGCCACCTCTGGGATCGTCAATATCATCTCACTCATAACAAACAAATACATTTTGAGGTAATGTGTCGTACACACACACACTAAGATCCAGGTGCACGCTCAATTAAACTCAAAATATACACACACAGCTTTTTCACTCTCTCTCTCTCACACACACACACACACACACACACACACACACACACACACACACACACACACACACACACACACACACACACACACACACACACACACACACACACACACACACACACACACA
>JACXGM010040479.1:0-10308 GCA_016801145.1 Umbra pygmaea
ACAAATAGGAAAAAGAGGCTACAATTTGCAAGAGCTCACCAAAATTGGACAGTTGAAGACTGGAAAAATGTTGCCTGGTCTGATGAGTCTCAATTTCTGTTGAGACATTCAGATGGTAGAGTCAGAATTTGGCGTAAACAGAATGAGAACATGGATCCATCATGCCTTGTTACCACTGTGCAGGCTGGTGGTGGTGGTGGTGTAATGGTGTGGGGGATGTTTTCTTAGCACACTTTAGGCCCCTTAGTGCCAATTGGGCATCATTTAAATGCCATGGGCTACCTGAGCATTGTTTCTGACCATGTCCATCCCTTTATGGCAACCATGTACCCATCCTTAGGTGGCTACTTCCAGCACGATAATGCACCATGTCACAAAGCTCAAATAATTTCAAATTGGTTTCTTGAACATGACAATGACTTCACTGTACTAAAATGGCCCCCACAGTCACCAGATCTCAACCCAATAGAGCATCTTTGGGATGTGATGGAACGGGAGCTTTGTGCCCTGGATGTGCATCCCACAAATCTCCATCAACTGCAAGATGCTATCTTATCAATATGGGCCAACATTTCTAAAGAATGCTTTCAGCACCGTGTTGAATCAATGCCACGTAGAATTAAGGCAGTTCTGAAGGCGAAAGGGGGTCAAACACAGTATTAGTATGGTGTTCCTAATAATCCTTTAGGTGAGTGTATGTCAGTGTAGACATTTATCCTACCCTATGGTCTATCATTCTGCCGTACCCCTTAAGCATTTTAAGTTACGTTTTGGCTCTATAGTTCCTTACTGAGTCACAATATGTAAAATGTGGTCACAAATGGCACTTTCACTCTCCCATTTTTTATAATTACACACTATTCACTGATGGCCACCCTTTTTGTTTTCCTCAAAGGTGAGATAGAGCAATTCATGTTCTCATTGATATCATTTAAGATTATTAGTTTCAGGGGCGGATCCATGTGGTGTAGTGGGCTAAGTTATGTCACGATAGTCAGTGGTTCGAGTCTGACTAAGTGTTCTCTGACTTTCCCCAGACCTCCAGCACGAGCCACCTAAATATTGGCATAGCCTTGCCAGGGATTTGTCTTAGATAAGTCAAATTATCTACCTTGCCATGTCACACTGCAGCGACTCCTTGTGTGTAGATCAGGTGCCTGTACATTCAATCCCGGAAGTATAGTTGGTGACAGAATCATCCCGTACATGAGCTGACTGAACGCTTCTGTGTTGGATGAGCAGTGGGAAAAGAATCGGCCGGCTCTGCATTGGATGAACCATGTGCACGCCCCTCACCATCCTGCATCTGTCCATGGAGTTGCGAAGCTGCTGACAAGGCAGGGTGAGTGGGAATTGGGAGGGGAGAAAAATTGGGAAAAATAAAAGTAAAATAAAAAAGATAATTACCTCTGTACATTCCAAGATTTCAAAGTGCAGTATAACTTGCCAGGTACCTCTTTCTGATATTATTTGCGTTTGAATTCTGCAATGCATGCTTATGGAGTGCTTTGGGGGACTGAGCTTCCATTGCACAATCTTCACGAGGTGCTGGATAAGAAGGTTAAAACAAAGGGTATGGTCTCCTCACTATATTCTCTTTTTTTAAAAGCATCCTCACACGACCCATACTATTTCGAAAATTTACTTGTCGGTTGTTGAAGTAATATCTTCAGAACAACAAAATACTGTTTGGAGCAGTGCAATGTGTTCCTTCGGGAACCGTAATCATTAACATATTCATTTTAATTTAATCCATAGGATTTATTTAACCCCTCTGAAACAATATTTGAGTAAATATGCCCCTAGTCCATTGTGTGATCTTTGTCTCTTGGGTACCATGGTTACTTTGTGGCACATGTGGTTGGAATGCCCTGAAGTGGCCATGTTTTGTCTCTTCAACCTTGTCTGATATTCTTAAGAAAGTTATTCCTTCTTCTGCTAAATTATTCTTATTGATCTCTTCTCTGGATTTGTCGTTGCAACAGAGGCGTATCTGGCTGGCTGGGCTCACAGCTGCAAAAAATATATTAGCACTTCGTTGGCAGCCTCTGCAATCTCTCTGCAGGCTTCAGAGGGTGCACTGTTTTCTTGACATTATTCTCTACAAACTTTCCACTCTGCAGATCGATGGGGCCAGCGAGGAGACTGTGCTGGCCCAGGAAAAGGCTGCTGAGGCTGTATGGGCATTTATTTAATTTAATTTGTACTGTATGATTTGTTTTGTAATACTGTGTTGTCTTATTTCTCTTAGTCCATTTTGGTGGGGGGTGGGTGGGTAGTAGGGTTAGTTGTTGTATTTTGATGGAGGGGTTGTAGGGGGGGGTGAAAATGTAAAAGATGTAATGTTTGTATTAACACTTGCCATCTCTTTTGCTTGCCCTCAATAAAAAATATTTGATCATAAACAATGAGATTATAGCTACACTGCAGTTAAAGAAAGGGTGGAGACATTAGGATCTGTCATGTTACAGTTCTGTTGAGAAGAGATGGTGTCTTCACCTCTGTTCTGCCAGCAACATTAAGTCTGTAACTGTGGCCCTTCCTTTTCAAAATAAAGGTTGCACACTGATGACAGTACCATCAATAATACAAATAGTGAAATTCGAAAAATGTAGGTAGGATATAAATATAAAGGGAAAAAGTTAATTACTTATATAGCATAGATAAATGTATAGTATTGTCTGTGTGGCGTAGTGGGCTGTCACTGGATTGCAGGACAGTCTACATCATGATGGTCAGTGGTTCGAGTCTGACCATGGGTTCTCTGACTTTCCCCTGGACCTCATGCAAGGCAGCGCAAATTGGCAAATTGCTGCCCGGGATTTGGGTTAGATAAAGCAGATTATCTATCCTGCCACATCGCTCTTCAGCGACTCCTTGTGTCCAGATCGGGCACCTGTAAATTCAATCACAAAGTATAGTTGGTGAACGTAATCACCCCATGCTTGATAGGCTTCTGTGTTGGATGAGCAGTGCGAAAAGAATCGGCGGCTGCGCAGCACTTTAATGAACCATGTGCATGCAACTCGTCATCCCATAGATCTGTTACAAGAGCGGCAGACCTGCCGACAAGGCAGGGTTAGTGGGAATGGGAAGGGAGGAAAATGGGGAGATTAAAAAAGTATAGTTTTGACATCATTAATTAGCATTAAGATAAATATAATTTGTAATTAGGTAGAGCATGTTGTTTGTAATGCCATGCTTGTTGGTTGAATTCCCATTGGGACCAGTATGGAGAAACACATGAATGCACTACCTACTCTATTATAGGTTTATTTGAATAAAAGCATTTGCTAAATGTCTAAATTAATAGATATTTATTATGGTGACAACAGTAATACTATTTCTAAAGCTACTATTAATGGCAATATGCATATCTCCGATCTCCAGTTCCCACTCTTGTTTGTGTTTACAATTTGTCAACTAGCTTAGAAAAGCTGTGAAAACAATATCCTTCCACTATCACAGCAGACAAGGGAATGGTCTAATACTACAATGAAATAAATGTAGATAGGTTTTCTAAAATGGTGAACAACTACCTCAAATATGACCTAATTAACAAATTACGCTTTTTAAGGGTTTGTTATATTGAACATAGAAAACATTGTACTGTACACAATTCGTAGTATGTTGTAGTATAATATAACAGTCTATTCTATTCAGGAGTATTACTCCCAATATCTACAATGTTTCCAACTGGAGAAGAGTCACTGATCAATAGGACACACGTTGGACTACTCAATGATGTCTATATAATATGTCTTAGTTCCATGCATTGTTGTATATTTATGCATTTTGTATATTTGGCGAATACGGAAAACAATTACTTGCTTGTTGAACATAGCCAATTTGTACTGAGTGAGACATACATGTAAGGTAAATATTGAACAGTCCAATACTTGTGTACAATATTGTGAACTTCACAAGATTTCACACATTTAAGGGCTGCTGAGGGAGAAGTTACAACAGATACTAAGCAGATATTTCATATCAACTGCAGTGACAATCTGAAGTAATATGCTTGATTTGGAAAAGTATAAGTGCTCGTTAATTTAATGGTAATCCATATAAAGGAAATTGTTTTCTCTATCACTCTAACAGTAACGGTATAGATTTTACCCGATCTCTAGTCCCCTTCTTATATCTTATTGTTATTGATAAAGATGATGTCTATTTTCTTTTTTGCACATCTTTCGGTTTTTATTATTGTTATTATTACTCTATTGAGAGACTTTCACTGTAAAAATACAATTAAAACTTGAGACTTGAAACATGAAATCGTGACCCGGAAATACTCCCTTAATTTGTCTACTTCACAGTGGTTATGTCTACAAGTAAACGTTTCGTTTTTGTGCCCGGGCGTTGGAGGAAAGAGGTTGTTTTTGCCGATTGATACCAGTATCAGTAAGTGGGGAGATGTTTAACAATAAAGCTCCTTGACGGTTGGTGACGAGCATGCTTGTGTTGATTCCAATTATACTGTAGCTGTGGGACTTTGCGAAAATGCAGCAAATAAAATATACTATAAAAAGATTCTCTGTTCTCAATCCTGTAAAATATTGCGCAAGACAGGTGAGTTGGCTAAAGAGACAGGATACGATACAGGATAAATCGCTGTAAGGCAAAGGAAATGTTATATTAAATTACAACCAGACCGAGTAATGTAGGCTACATTTGACTAATTATTGTTGCACGCATGAATGATTTGTTATTGCTCGATTAATGGTAATGCGTATCTTTTGTGTGAACTGCCTTATGTCTGACTATCTGTTATTGTTAAAGCGCTGTCTGCAAAATATCCAGCAATGTTCAATATTTGTTGAGACACACCATCCGTAATTATTGCAAATTTGAAGATAGGTTTTGTTTGATTGCAATCAGTGTTGCCATTCATTTATTTGATTTTGAAGAATTAACTTGTATACTGGACCATAATATATAATTTTATTAGTTTTACTATGACTTTTTGTAGTTTTATTAAGTTCAGTCTTGAATGGGGATATGAGTACGCGCATGAATCGGGGAGGGGATATGTGGCTGGGCTTGTTCACACGTGATCAGAAACCACTGACCCGATTTTGACGAAATTTGATCTGGCACACGTCTGCACTGATAGGCAAGGAGTTGTGCGTTTTGTTATAAAGATCTGGCATTTACAACATGAAACTGATTGTCCAAGAGGGTGATGCATTACTTGATGGACAACATGTAGACTTGCAGCCATAGTCTCCTTTGAAGATAAGTAGCTAGACATATACTCGTTTGAGACAGTGCACTGTCAGCACATGATCAGGAAGGAAGTCAGCTAGCGGTCAGAAGGTATATAAACTAGCAGGAGGATGTGGACGTGCCCAGCAGGACATTCATGAGACTCAAGAGAAGGCATGGTTCCTTTCTCTGATTAAATTGCCTTTTAAATCTGATTATGGTTTGACCATTAAGATGGCATTATTGAGTTTAAACATCCAGCTGTGGCATTTGTCTTCTGCCCTGTCTTTTAGGTACACATGGCAGTGGCAGGTAAAAATGACTTTGCTGTTCTCAACACTGGGCGGAAAATGCCTCTCCTTGGGCTTGGAACATGGAAGAGTGAACCTGGCAAGGTTAGTGCCTCACTTGTGATTGTATAACAATACTTCTTTACATAAAATATTTCCCCAGACTGATCTGTAGTGTTTTATCAATAAGGCTTGCTGTTTAGTTCGTTGTTATCAGTGGTTGTTTGGTCTGGTGTTCCAGGTGAAACAGGCAGTGATATGGGCTTTGCAGGCGGGCTACCGCCATATAGACTGTGCCTCCATCTATGGCAACGAGGTGGAGGTTGGAGAGGCTCTGCAGGAGATGCTTGGCTCTGACAAAGTAATCTAACACCACGAAACAAACATCCTTAATGTTTGATAAAGAAGGCTCACACTAAATGTGTATTTGCTTATACCTGTTTTTGTTTACAGCCTCTGAGGCGAGAGGATGTTTTCATCACCTCCAAACTGTGGAACACGCAGCATCACCCCGAGGATGTGGAGCCCGCCCTGCTGAAGACACTGAAGGAGCTGAGGCTGGAGTACCTGGATCTATACCTCATCCACTGGCCCTATGCTTTCCAGTGAGTATGCTCCATCGTGGTATCTGGAGAAGCATAATAACTAGTCTTTAGTTGTAGCCCTTATAACTAGCCCTTATTTTGAACACTATTTTAACAGGTAATTATGCTAAGAACACATTCCTATTTGCCCCAAAACCTAACAGCAATGTTAACCGTCTTGCTCAGTGACCATTTGATTACTAGCCCAAATTATCACATTTTTATTTGGCCACTAGGCTACCCTCTGCAGCGAATACAGGTATTGAATTATTTGAAACTTTAAGGTTATTGTGATTAGACCAGTGCTTAATTTGTAAATTCAAAGGTCCCGGAACATGTAGACCCGTGAAAGGGAGAATGATCTGGCAAGTTTAGAGGTAACGGAACAAATAGAATAAAGAAGAAAACTAAGCAGCAGCTCAGTACAACCTTTCCTAGTGACGGGCATTCGAGGCTTCGATACTGTTCTTCAAGCAGCAGGATCATGCTTTCAACACAAACTCAGAGTTGACTTTGCAAAATAAAAGCTGTCACTTATATTTGACACATTGCAATGCAGTTAAAAATGTAATGATGGGCATTCAAGACTTATTTTCCTTCTAGCAGCAATATATTGTGCGTCAACGTCATTGTTGAAATGCATTGCAATTTGTCAAATATCAGTGAAAGCTTTTATTTTGCTAAGTAAATTCTGAGTTTGTGTTGACAGCTTTGTATATGTTAACTTTGTATGTGCATTTCAATTCAACATCCCACAGAAAAGGTGACACTCCTTTCCCTAAGGCAGAGGATGGCACCCTGCTGTATGACAACATCGACTACAAGCTGACTTGGGCTGCAATGGAGAAGCTGGTTGGAAAGGGACTGGTCAGGGCAATTGGCTTGTCCAACTTTAACAGCAGACAGATAGACGATGTGCTCTCTGTGGCTAACATCAAACCCACAGTGTTACAGGTAAGGAGGAAATATATGGTGTCTGCTGATGATTTATGTTTTAAAACACAACCAAATTGTTGGGATATATGACAAAATATTAATGTTAATATTAATTATAATATTTTGTCTCTACACTTGCTCAAATGAGTTAGTTTATTGTAATGATAATGCTTTGCCTAAAGGGGCTATTTGTAGAATTCGAGCTGTAACAACATAGCTAACTACTTTTTCTTTAAGTGACCAGCTCACAAAAAAGCGATTAATAAACATTAATGACTCCTTACTCTTTGTTAATAATACTGTTTTGGGGGGACTATGTGTGGTGTGTAACTCCCGGCTCACGCCAATTGTGTCAATCCACAAACTTTTCTGCTTGCATCATCTCTGTATTTGTGCAACTGAAGTTCAAATTTCAGCCGCTGCTCCTACTTCCGCTTAGCCAATTCCACATACATTTTGATGAATAAGTTAAAATCCATCGCATGCAACACAGCACACTGAATGCTCTGCAACTGCTTCTGCCATGCAATCAGTGTTGGGCAAAGTTACTTTTAGGATTACTTTTCAGTTACTTGATGAGTTCACAAGTTTTGGGAAGTGCCTGATTAAGACAAAATTATCTGGTAAATTGAGTTCACATCTTAACCGTGACCTATAAAGCAAATAGAAAGAGTAAAGAAAATATATTAATCATGGTCACCAGTAAGATATGAACTCCATTTACCTGGTCATTTTGTCTCAATTAGAGACTTCCCAAAACTTGTGAACTCATCAAGTAACTAAAAAGTAATCCTAAATGTAACTTTGCCCAACACTGCATGCAATGCTGCAATTCATTACATCTATTACAAATTAATAAACACCTGGTTGATCTAAATGCTTTCACGCGGGGTCTGGAGGAGAGTTTTTTTTTTCACAAGACAATTATGTTACAGTGGCCACTGGCTAGGGTTTTGATCCTGGTTACAGCAAATTGGTAAAGGAAGTAGAAAAAGTCTTGACTATTGTACCTTGCCATGTCACTCTTCAGCGATTCCTTGTGTGCATATCCAGCACCTGTGAGTTCAACCACTGAAGTATAGTTGGGCAATGTGTAATGTAAAATTCTGGTGTACTGACTGAAGGCTTTTGTGTTGAATGAGCAGTGTGGAAAAATCGGACTGCTCGGTGACGTGCTTGGAGGAAGCATGTGAGCGCCCTTGTCCATCTCGCACCCAATGAGGATTTGCAGAAAATGCTGGGTCCGCATGAATAGGATATGACCAATTGGGAGGGGAGAAAAATAGAAAAAAGTTACATGGCTTATAGACATAGTTGAAAATAACTTTTAAAGGTAGAGAGCTCCTGATTGGTGCAATGGTAAAGTCAACATGCAGTTCGGGTAATTAATTGGAAGAGGGTATCTTAACATAATTTGGATTTCCCTCAAAAGATCGGTAAATCTTTTCAGGATTGTCTGGCATTGGTGGAAGGAATATTGGATAGGGATGTGTTGGTTTTGGCAAATACTGTCTGGTTGAGCGAGCAAGCAGTGTGGTAAGAACAGCATTTTTCTATCAGAGGACACGTCTCGTCTCTCAAATTGTCACGCCCGCTCTTGTGCAACTCTTAGTGTGCAGATGAGGAGCCTGACGTTTATTGCTCAAGTATAGTTTGTGAATGTGTAATCCTTCGCCCACATGCACTGACTAAAGACTGTGTTGAGCAAGCAGTGTGATGAGGCTTGGCTACACGTGTGTGTGATCGATCCTCAACAAAACTAAAACAACAAGCAGTATGTCCCTGTAAGAATACTTGTGATCCTCCACTGTATTTGTCTCTGTTTCAGGTGGAAAGCCACCCATACTTGGCTCAGGTAGAGTTGCTTAAACACTGTCGGGACAAGGGTGTGGTTATGACAGCGTACAGCCCGCTAGGGTCACCGGACCGGGCCTGGAAACATCCTGATGAGCCAATTCTCCTGGATGAACCAGTCATAAACACCCTGGCTAAGAAGTATAATAAGTCCCCAGCACAAATCTTGATAAGGTGAGTAATTTTCTAGCCTAGAACACTTGACTGCTGTTAAATGTTCATGAAAATATGATTCCCATAATTAGTCATATATATATATATATCTAACACTGATGGGATTATTGGCATGTTTTGCAGGAATACTAATTTCCTTAATATTGAATTAATAAAAACAATACTGACATGGGTGTGAGGCGGCGGGCGGGTGCGGGGATACTCACAAGCCCCCGGCTGAGCGCCGCTACATTGGAGTTTACCCCGGTGGACGAGAGGGTCGCCTCCCTGCGCCTGCGGGTTGCTGGGGGGAAAACTCTGACTGCTGTTTGTGCATATGCACCAAACAGGAGTTCAGAGTATTCGGCCTTCTTGGAGACCTTGAATGGAGTCCTGTATGGGGCTCCAGTTGGGGATTCCATAGTTCTGCTGGGGGACTTCAACGCGCACGTGGGCAATGATGGAGACACATGGAGAGGCGTGATTGGGAAGAACGGCCTCTCTGATCTAAACCCGAGTGGTTGTTCGTTGTTGGACTTCTGTGCTAGTCATGGATTGTCTATAACGAACACCATGTATGAACATAGGGATGCTCATAAGTGTACTTGGTACGAGAGCACCCTAGGCCGAAGGTCAATGATCGATTTTATAATCGTTTCATCTGATCTGAGGCTGTATGTTTTGGACACTCGGGTGAAGAGAGGGGCGGAGCTGTCAACCGATCACCATCTGGTGGTGAGTTGGGTCAGGGGGTGGGGGAAGACTCTGGACAGACCTGGTAAACCCAAACGGGTAGTGAGGGTGAATTGGGAACGTCTGGAGGAGGCCCCTGTCCGACAGACTTTCAACTCGCGCCTCCGGCTGAGCTTTTCGTGCATCCCTGTGGAGGTTGGGGGCATTGAACCCGAGTGGACAATGTTCAAAACCTCCATTGCTGAAGCTGCGGTGGGGAGCTGTGGTCTTAGGGTCTTGGGCGCCTCAAGGGGCGGTAACCCACGAACACCGTGGTGGACACGGGTGGTCAGGGAAGCCGTCCGACTGAAGGAGTAATTCCGGGATATGTTATCCCGGAGGACTACAGAAACAGTTGCAGGGTACCGAAGGGCCCGAAGGGCTGCAGCCTCTGCCGTGAAAGAGGCAAAGCAGCGGGTGTGGGAAAAGTTCGGGGAAGACATGGAGAAGGACTTTCGGTCGGCACCAAAGTGCTTCTGGAAAACCGTCCGCCACCTCATAAGGGGGAAGCGGGGAACCATCCAAGCTGTATACAGTAAGGTTGGGACTCT
>JACXGM010040480.1:0-10305 GCA_016801145.1 Umbra pygmaea
TAAAGATCATTTATTGATAGAACTGAAACCTTATAGTGTTTTTTCTATTTATTTGCAGTATATTTCAAATGTTTTACTACTTTAGATTCATCGAGAGGGGACCTGGTGAATACAGCAGCAAAAAGATACACACATTTATTACCGACCAAACATCACAAACAGAATATAACATACAGTCAACAGAAAACCTACATTGAAAACCTATTGTTGAAGGAGGTTTAGAGGCCTGTTTCCAATTGAACTGAGGTGCTCCCTCTCCTTTGTGTTCCTGCCCCCCCCCCCACCTCCTCTCCATTCATTCTCTCTTTAACTCCAAATTCCCTTAATTACAAAGCAGAAAGTCTCCGCAGCCAGAGGATTGAACAGCTTGGCAGCTGTGACAGTGTGGATGCACGTTTTCCTTTCTTACACACAAACACACAAACTGTCTTTTTCTGCCACTGTCTCACTTTTCTTAGGACACTGTGTTTTTCAAACAAAACCAACAAAGCACCAGTAAATTGCTGGTCTTTTATTCAACAGAATTGCAGGCGTGATAGTGTCTGGATGGCCCCTAAATTGTACGGGTGCATGCTCGTGGACGTGATGAGACCAATCACTGTCTATTTCTAGCAGAATAAAAGCCTTTTCTGTTTCCACGGTAACACACAATGAGGCACCGTTTTATTGTCCAAAAGCCTCTCTCACACAGACACGCACACACACTTGCTCCGTCTCTTACTCTGAACTTGTACTGTGTGCTTCTCTTCAGACCCTGTATTGTGCACGTCAGGTTCTCTCCAGTGTACTTTGGATGAAAGTCTGTTCCCTGCACAGGTGAAAACAATCTTAGTTAGCATTTTGTCACAGTGCGGTATGTCTGTGTGCCTGTTTGTCATTAAAGCTGTTAGTGTACAGTGTGTGTTGGAGTGTTGTGTGTCTGACAGACTCACGGTGTGGTCCTCCTGTATCTCCAGTGTGTAAGTGAGCATTTCCTCATTGGCGCTACCCTCGGGTCTGCCCCACTCCAGGGTGACCCAGGAGACACCGGCCCGTAGCAGCCATGGAGCCAGGGGGCAGGGGGGCAACGTACCTGTGGTGTGAAACACCACCTCTGGGCTGAAAGCACTGTGCATGGACGGAGAAGGGGACTTAAAACAAATGCATCGGAGTCCGTAATGCATCTGTGTCCATTACCTCACTCCATCTTCTCTATTTCCCTGTCACTTTACCAAGCATCTGTGTCCATTACCTCACTCATTTTCCTCTATTTCCCTGTCACTTTACCAAACATCTGTGTCCATTACCTCACTCATTCTCCTCTATTTCCCTGTCACTTTACCAAGCATCTGTGTCCATTACCTCACTCATTTTCCTCTATTTCCCTTTCACTTTACCAAGCATCTGTGTCCATTACCTCACTCATTCTCCTCTATTTCCCTGTCACTTTACCAAACATCTGTGTCCATTACCTCACTCATTCTCCTCTATTTCCCTGTCACTTTACCAAACAGCCACAGGGGAAGCTTCCCCATGACAATGAAATGAGACAAGAGGAGAGAACCAGGAAGCATATGAGAAGAGAGACAACGTAGGAAGGAGAAGGAAAGACTTGCTTCACCATCAGAAAGACGACACTGCATATAGAGAAATAGAGACACATGTAGCTAATTTGGAAAGACGATAGATTTAGATCATATAGACAGATACATATAGATCATATAGACAGATACATATAGATATTATAGATAGTAGATTTAAAGTGCTGCTTGAAGAAATATATGTGAACACTGTCTGCATTTCTAGAGTAGTTTCAGGTTTTTTGTTTTCTTTTGTGTATATCTGTTATTTTGTGTATATCTGTTCGTTTGTGTATATTTGTTCTTTTGTGTTCACCATCAAATGTTACTTTAATCCGAACCAGTCTTTTTTATGTTACATAACAAGTTGTTTTTTACCAATTGCATATGTTGTTTCTGAGGAAATCATGCTAGTATTACGACTAAATTAAAACATATTGGTGTACTTTATGTGTGAACGTGAACCCAAAGAATTGGCTAAAGCAAGTCGGTAAGTTCAGGTGGGTAAATAAATTAACCAAATAAAGGAAAGATCTTTAGGAAAGAGTGTGGGTGGAGTCAGTGTGGTGTTACCCATACAGGTGACTGCAACGATCTCAGAGGTCATCAGGAAGTGGGTAGTGAGTGCATATCAGTCTGGGGAAGGCTATAAAACCATCTCAAAAAGATTTGGGACTCCTCAGTCCACTGGGAGTAAAATCTTATAAGAATGGAGATCATTTAACATGAACAGAACCTTAGGCCATCAGTCATGTAGGTGAAGCTAGACTGAAAGTTGGTCTTCCAAAGAAACAAGCCTTCAAGCAAAAGAAACAAATGGTTTTGAAGAAAGAAGATTTGTAGTTTGGATTTGCCAAATTAAACTTTGAAAGAGCACTTAATAAGTGATAGAAATCGGAAAACAGACAGATAGGTAGGC
Organism: Umbra pygmaea; assembly: GCA_016801145.1. NCBI lineage: Eukaryota > Metazoa > Chordata > Actinopteri > Esociformes > Umbridae > Umbra > Umbra pygmaea. Next base: position 2,479 of record JACXGM010040480.1, read on the forward strand.
AGGCAGGCAGACAGACTATGTAGTGTTATTATTATTATTTATTTATCTGTATGTAGCATTCTTACACCTACCTTTTCCCTAAGTCGTTGCGGGCAGCCACTCTGAAAGTGTAACCCATGGCAGGACACAGTCGGGTCAGCTTGCAGTGTCTCTGGCTCCCAATGTAACATTCTCTAAAGACACTGTTCTTCTTGCCCTGTGGAGATCGGATGAGGGGCAGGGATGACATTTGTGTGCCATATTAATAACTATAACAACAAAAATAACACAATGTATTTGTCTGGTCGTGTTCTGGGGAGGAAATGTCACGCCAAAATTGCATCATGGTGTAATAATATACGTTCTGTATTAAAGAAAGAGAGAGATAGGGAAGGAAAGAGGAAAGTGAGGAAGAAAAACAGCAAATAAATAAACAGACTGAGATAAATATTTAGATTTCTGCAAAGCCTCGTACCAAATTCAAAGCAAATACAAACATCTGAAAATAAAGAAAGTGTGAATATCTATTTGGAGATTGAACCCTCGGAGCCATTATCATCATTCATGTATTTCTGTCCTGTGAATTGTTATTATTCATTTAGTAATACAAATATTTATTTTATATCTATCTATGTTATCATTGGTTTGATATGTGACTATATTTTTGCTTTGGCATCGTGATGTGTGAGGTAACACTTTCCAAGCCAATGAAGCCTTTGGAATTGAACTGCTTTAAGACAGAGAGAGAGAGGAAGGGAGATAGTGATCTTCAATGCATTCTCATGGCAAGACGTGCATAACCGTACGTAAACAAAATTTTGTGCATTACGTAGGCAGACCTACAGTATGGCCAATCAAATTATGAGTTTTTTATGTATTGAATCTCCGTTCTACTGGAAAAACTCCAAGAACAGAGAATACTTGGCAAATGTTTAGTTCAGGGCTAATATGCTAGGTTAGTGAGGTTAAGGTTAGGGTAAATTGAGTTTACTTTTTACGTTTCGTGAACATACACTGTCTTCCAAATTATTATGCAAATTGGAATTAATTGTCATAAACATTAAATATTTTGTTTTTCAATGAAACTCATGGATGGTATTGGATCACTGAAATCAATATCAGACACCTGTGATAATTACTTTGCCAGGTGAGCCCAATTAAAGGAAAACTACGTAAGAAGGATGTTCCACATTATTAAGCAGACCACAGGTTTCAAGCAATATGGGAAAGAAAAAGGATCTCTCTGCTGTAGAACAGCATCAAATAGTGCAATGCCTTGGACAAGGTATGAAAACATTAGATATTTCACAAAAACTTAAGCATGGTCATCATACTGTGAAGAGACTTGTGGCTGATTCAGAGCACAGACGGGTTTGTGCAGATAAAGGCATAATGAGGAAGGTCACTGCCAGTATAATTTATCTGATTAAGAGAACCAGCTGCTAAAATGCTAAGCAGCAAACAGGTATTTGAAGCTGCTGGTGCCTCTGGGGTCCCGTGAATCTCAAGGTGTAGGATCCTCCAGAGGCTTGCAGTTGTGAATAAACCTACTATTCGGCCACCCCTAACCAATGCTCACAAGCAGAAACGGTTGCAGTGGACCCAGAAATACATGAAGACTAATTTTCAAACAGTCTTGTTTACTGCTGAGTGCCGTGCAACCTTGGATGGTCCAGATTAGGGCTGAACGATGTTGTGTTTTAGCACTGACATCGCGATGTGCGCATGTGCGATAGTCACATCGCCAGAACATGCGATGTGAAGAAGGGTAGCACTCAATGACAGTATAGGTAACACCACAGTTTACACAAGTTTGTTGTATGGTTTGTTGCTTGGATGACATGCACGCTCCGCATGCCTGCACAGTGACTGGTTTGCTGTGATTGGTTGTTGTGCCAAAAAATACAAAAAATAGGATGTTGACCAAAAACAGGTACTTTGTCAGGAGTGTTCAGGCATGTGATTGGCTAAGGACAAAAAAGCAGGAATATATACTGAGAGCATTCACCCCCCGATAAAAGCAGGAATTTATTTGAACAAAAAAAATCATTTTTATTCATTTTACAGCTAGATGTGCAACATCCAACTTTTTGACACATGAGAACAACTTATTTGAATTTAAAAAATAAAATATATATTTTACAACATAACTTATTTGGTGGATGTGTAACAGTGGGACGCCTTTCCGTCCATGGTTAAAACAACATTTGTTCTTATGTTCATTCATGTTTATTTGATGCTGTTTATAACTAGAAGGAAGTGATGATTGTCTTACGAGCAGCTTTAACCGAGGCTCTACAGCGATCTGTCAAAGTATCAAAATATATTTTAACTTTTCCCTTTCAGGGAGGGAGTTAAGCAATGGCACCAATGTCATTGGCCAGGGCATTAAGTGCCATCTAGAAAAATACCAAACTCCTTTGCTCCTAAAAGCAGCAATTCAATTCAACGTGAAGTGCCCTCACATTTACAACAGGGTCTCAAACAAAAAATTTGGTCACTGGCAACAAGTACTACTACAGTCACTCTTAGATTATTTAGGCAATATGTTTTTTTTTATACTGTTTTTACTTCTGTGACCGACACATAATGTGAAATAAAAGTTTTAGCTACCGCTTTATGGTTGCCATCTCAAGCAGTTGCAGTTCAAATCGTAACCAGGCTGGGAAATTAACTTAGCCACTGGCTGGTGGATGCCCTAATTTTACCAGCCAAATCTACGAATTCAAAAATGAAAACGCATTTGCCTCTTCTATATTGCTTCAATACATCAAATTCATCATTAATATCTCTTATTAGGCAAATTACAAAAAATACATGTTGTGAAGACAAGTCTGTGAGACGAATGATTTTTAGATGATTGACAAATTGTGCTAATCTGTGTATTGGATGTCCTACTACTATTTTTATCTGGCTACTTTTAGATGTCCAATAGTAGGTAATTTCACACTTTAGAGGTGTAGCCTAAAACTTTACTGTTGTAACCTATTCCACAATATTTATTTAATCAGCAGTTAATTTTACATTTGTAAATTCGTTTTATAACGATCTGCTTGTAAAACATCTGGGAAAATAATCCAAACTTTTTTTAATTAGCTCCCATCAAAATTGCAAGCAGATGCTTCTTCAGCAATGATACCAACATGATAAATAATAAGAAAACATATTATGGCGAAGTAAGATCGGCTACTTGACATAAAATCAGTTGTTAAGCAACTAAGTTTGCATTTGAGAACTTCAACATCCTACCGTCACATTTGTGTGTGCGTTCGTGTTTAAGATTCTCTGGTCAAACGAGAATGCCGCCTATCAGCATCCAATCATGAAGTCAGACTCAACGAACACCACCGTCCGTGTTTTCACCAACGAGCTCTTAACATTAACATTCTACGCGTGAAATGGTTACTTGTTATACTTTTTCGATCACGAAAAATAACATTATATAGCCTAATAGTATCATCTTCGCATTAAATCCCTCAGATCTGTAATACATTATTTGCCCTTTATATTTTCTACATTAATTTATAGCCTACTGTGGATTACAATACTGGGGAAGTAACACGTTTTTTTCGCGTGTGCTAATTTCCAACCCTGACTCGTAACAACATTCATGCATGTAAATTAACTTTTGGAACATGCTATTAAAAGTATCACTTTAAAGAAATATTCTCTCGCTTAATGCTTCTGAATTAACTTTCGGACACACGCTCATTCTATTTCGGTCATTGTTGTCGCGCAGTTTAATAAAAGATGTGATTGTTTTGTCCAACTATTAAACATCAGTAAAACCTTGAATATCACAATGGTATATTATGTATATGCAATGAATCACAACCTTTATATGTGCATAGCTTTAGACTACTTTTGTCGATGAAGTATTAACAGTGAATGAGCACTTGCAGCAGTGTGAAAACAGTGTGTCTGTGTCATGTGACCACCGTGCAGCAACGTGTTTGAGAACAAACAAAATTACAATTAATTCTACTTGTCCATTAGGACAAATGATTCTACGAGCTCCTTGACAAGCGGACAAGCCTTAATGTCGACCCCTGCAGCCTCATATCCCCTCCTTTTCACTTCGGCAGCTCTTGACCCCCCCCTCCCCGCCCTACTTTTTATTACAGATCTGCATGATTCACGTAGGTCACATTTTCAGGTCGGAAAATCCGGAATTCCGGATTAATCCGGAAGAATCACATCCCTGAGTGTTATAAAGTTGTGGCTACAAAACAAGGAAAAACCACCCATTTTTCTGATCACATAAAACGGCACCACAAAGCTCTTTACGACAAGTACAAAATCAAATTTCGGATGTCAATCAAAACAAAACACTAGTTGTGATGCCTTTGTCAGTGTGACATCTTAACAGAAAGGCTGTCAACGACAGAAAGAAATAACAAACGCAATAACGTTTCATATCGTAAAGATATGTTGCAATTACACGCCATCGCATTTACTTAGCCATGACTATGATGATGACCAACACTGTTTTACTTTGGCACGTTGGCTAAAAAAAGTTGACTTAAAAACTAAAGATTGTGAACTAAAATGCTTATAAGTTCTATTATAAAGCAATCGGGGTTTGGTGTAAAGCTGCTGTTTTATAAAAAACGTGTACTGCTTTTCTGTTTACAGAGAATGAAGCTTGTTTATTAGTGAAATTATTAGTATCATGGAATTGTAATTATTGACTGTAGCCTACATTGATGGATTGCAATATCGCAATATATATCGTTGGGAAACAAAACATTGCAATGTAATTTATTTCCAATATCGTGCAGCCCAAGTCCAGATGGATGGAGTAGTGGATGGTTTGTGGATGGCCACCATGTGTCCCAATAAGGCTCCTGACATCAGCAAGGAGGTGGCAGAGTCATGTTTTCGGTCGGAATCATGGGGAGAGAGCTGGTAGGCCCCTTTAGGGTCCCTGAAGGTGTGAAAATGACCTCAGCAAAGTATATAGAGTTTCTGACTGACCTCTTTCTTCCATGGTACAAAAAGAAGAACTGTGCCTTCCGTAGCAAAATCATCTTCATGCATGACAATTAGGAGTGTGCCGGTTTCGGAATTGATGATGACAGTTATGACATTGGTAAAAGATGACGGTTATTAACATATTGGTCAAAGATGACGGCGCGGCGTTGGTCTGTTATATGACTGCCCAATTGCATCACACAACTTAGTTTGAATTGCCTTTGAACAATTAATGAGCAGACACTAATTACTCGCTATACGTTTATTTAGGATTAATTGCAAGCCAACTAGCATTGAATGTGCTTTGTATTAAGTTGCTAAATAACACACAGTTAACAAAAGTTCTTAAATTCTCTAAGAGCTGCATAAAAATGAATTAGTAAATTACAAATGTTAAAATCTACATACCTTTACCAAAGAATAAAAGACGAATAACGACTGTTGTAATAACAGTGGGCCATATTCAACTGAACTTGACCAGAGGTGTATGGTTGAGTAGCAGTGAAGCAGTGTTTAATCCAATGTCCGCGTAGGTAAATCTTCAAGTGGTTACGGAGATCGCTGGTGTTGGCATTTAAACCAAATACAGTTTTTTCACATATTCTGCAAACAAGGTTTTTTGGTTTTCCATTGCTATCTGGTTTAAAACCGAAATGTGAAATCACCGATATCACCCAACGACCCCCATCCTACAGGTTCTTTAAACTGTAGGAAGCAGCTCCCTAACACGTTGTTGCAAACAATTGACCTGATATATTCTCCATGTTCACATGAGTCGTCTTTTGCATCTCAACACGTTATTATACTAGGCTGTATATGCAGTTTGAGTTGCGCTTCTTGTGTGAAGTTTTAAAACCGAAATAAGCCTAAACAACCGATTTAAATTTATCTATAACAATATCCATATTTTCACCTCAGTCGGGAAAGACATACTATTCACCCTCCTCCACTCTAATGAATAGGTGTTTTCTTAAACGGTAGGCCACCTTGCACGCCCCACCCCCCACACTTGCCATTAAACTCTGTTGAGTGGCTTTAAAGACTGGCCACTGTGCTGCATGCATGTATCTGCAAATCTCAGTTATGCTATTTTCCAAATAATAAAATACAGTTGTAAAAGACATAGACCATTTATAACACAGACTGTTAGTAAAACATTTATTTTTATTTAGTATTTAAACACTCGGTATGATTCTATATTTTTTTAAATATTTAAAAAAGACGGTTTTGGTAGTTATAGAGTTCTAATGACGGTGTTCATCTATAACCCTCAGTCTCACGGTTATTTAATAACCGTCACACCCCTAATGACAATGCACCATCTCATGCTGTATAGAATACCTCTCTGTCATTGGCTGCTATGGGCATAAAAGGAGAGAAACTCATGGTGTGGCCCCATCCTTCCCTGACCATAATCCTATTGAGAACCTTTGGAGCATCCTCAAGCAAAAGATCTATTAGGGTGGGAGGCAGTTCGCATCAAAACAGCAGCTCTGGGAGACTATTCTGACATCCTACAAAGACATTCAAGCAGAAACTCTCCATAAACTCATAAGTTCAATAGATGCAGGAATTGTGGTGATATTAAAGAAGGGGTCCTATGTTAACATGTAACTTGCCCTGTTAAGATGTGTTTGATTGAAATAGCTTTTGATTTCAGTAAATATGACCTCCTAATGGTGCAAATTCAACAACTGACGATTTTTTCAGTTTTTTATAACCTATAAAATGTTTTCAAACTCTGTTGTGCATAAAAATTTGGAAGAGTGCATTTTTTTTAAATACTGTTTTTTTCATTGAAAACCCTAATGGTTGGTGACTTTAAAATTATACTGACTGTCATTTGCATCGACTATTTAGGAAAATTAGTGTAAAATATAATTTGCTAAATCATTTGGAATGTGGTGTACGTCTTGCTGCCTCCGTAAACGTCACACGTGGACGTATGTTTTGTCTTATTTCAATTTCGTACAATTCTGTACATATTGCCATGAGAAGAGCCTGTGATTTTATGTTAAAATAATTAGCATATTATTCAATAAAAGTGTGTGTGTGTGTGTGTGTGTGTGTGTTTGGTAGTAATAATACCTCGTCCCACTCCAAAAAGTAGTTTGTTATTTTGGATCCATTTTCGTTGGGAGGCTGGACAAAAAAAAGAAAAGAGAGTAATTGATAGGGCTGTCTGAGCAGCATGTGTCTATGTGTTACATCCACATGTGTGTGTGTGTTTGTATGTGCTAGGCTCTGAGTTGTGTGTGCTAACTCCTGATGTGTGTGTGCGCTACGTCCACGTGTTTGTATATACAACACCCAGACGAAATGTCCTGAACTGTGTGTGTATTGCTTCCTGATGTGTTTGTGTGTAATGAATGGAAGTTGGTGAGAGAAGAAGAAACTTGGGCTGTCACAGGGAGGAAATGTGAAGTGTGTTTTTATTAGTGACCTCATATCCTGTCTAAATGAGTGATGTCACTCTCCATGCTGCCCTGATGTTGTGACAGCAACCGAGCCAGAATCACTCTATAGATGGTTGTGTACTGATGAAATCTACACAGTGGAACCAAACTCATCTCACTAGAACACTAAGAAGGATGACACTGTGAGGTCATAAAACACCAGGATGTAAATCTTCCTTGAGAGCTAAATAGAACCCTGTTTCTCTGCCCTTCTCCCTCAAGTAGGCACTCATTCACTTTCCTTCAGTGTGTGTGTGTGTGTGTGTGTGTGTGTGCGTGTGTGTGAGTGTGTACCTTCCACTGCAGCGTCAGCGTACTCTTGGTGCGGTGGGACAGTTTGGGGCTGACAGGCTGGTCAGGGGGGCAGCTGTGCGTTGTGAACAACTCGGCCTCCGAACACACAACCCTCAAGTTAGAG
>JACXGM010040481.1:0-10526 GCA_016801145.1 Umbra pygmaea
TTCAACTGCACAATCAACTGCACTTTTCTATCTTTCTCCCTTACCCGACCCATTGTGTTATTCTTGTGTATTTGTATTCATGTGTAACTGTCTGTACTTGCACCTTTGCTTTATCTTGGCCAGGTCGCCGTTTTAAATGAGAATTTGTTCTCAACGAGCCCACCTGGTTAAATAAAGGTTAAATAAAATAAAATAAAAAAGTCCCAAATCTTTTTATTTTGTCTTGCTTGACAATGACCATAGGAGTTGGCTAGACAGCACAAACAGATTGACGAGATCCAGGCTTCAACCTGAAATACATAGATGTTAACACTAGATGTCACCTCAAACCAATCACAGAGAACTATCTCACCTCAGGTCCCATTAATAGAAAGACCAATACAGAAGCCTGCAGATATTTCGGGACGATATTGGCCTTTTCTCGTCTATTGTCGGCTTTATAACTCAAGAACGGTATATAGTTGGTGAGCCATTCAGGCTGACGATGTCTCAAATTGAATGTCTCTTTGAGTTTGACAAGATCTATGGCAGTGGAGAAATAATGTTATTACTCCTTTTCCTTACTTCATCCCATTCGTTTATAGTATAGGGCTTTAAACCTATTGCAATGTCAGGGTACACCAAATTATTACTCGCTTTAAACTATTTCTGTCTTTGAATTCTAGGCTACATAATAGAATGAACAGACCTGTATGCATGGAAACCTGTACATAAAGGAAACCCGGACACATTTTAAACTTAAAAAAGTGGTTCTAAATTATTATTAAAGTATTTTTCAAATTATACAAACAGTTTTGAAAGAACCAGCTACAACTACAGTGGTCTATAATGATACACCAATAAGCATGTTTTCTACATTAAGTTCTATATATTGGTTTTGAAAACATAAAATTACCATGAGGTTAAGAATAGATCCTTAGATTTTATATGATGGTATCAATCTAGAATTTAAAACCCTTTATACATGTCCCTTCTATTTCAGGCCAGGGAAACAAACATATTGAGACATATGGCTTGAAAGATGTTTCTGTTTAGTATTTCCCATCATGTGTGCAGGCTTAAGAGAGCTGTCAATGTCTTGTCTTGATAATATATTTTGTTTAAAGAAAATAAATGTCCCAGTCTTGTCACTTTGTCCCTGTTGTTGAGCAAACATTTAAACTTCAATAATGTCACGCAGTAGCTTACTGTTTTCCAAGTGAACGTTAACAGGGCTCGACAGTGAACAATTTAATTGGCATATGCCCCTATTTCTCTGCACCGGTGCTCTTGCCAACAGTGATGATTTTAGCTTTGATACATTTTTCAATGTAACCTCCCCTTACAATAATAGGATATTTTAGAAGAAGAAAAATATATTGTGTTATTTTTCTCCCGTCCCAATTTGTCATGTCCACTTTACCTGCTTCCTCCAAGCACGTGTCGCCAAGCTGTCAGATTCTTACCACACTGCTCGTTCAACATGGAAGTCTTAAGTGGACATCTGCATGGGATGTTCCACATTTATCAAGTATGCAACCAAGTGGTGCCCAACCTACAAAGAGTTGATAGAGAGCCACATGCAAGGTACCTGTGTCCGGCTACCCAACTGTCCACGCTAGCTAGGGCTGTACCAATTAGCACCACAGAATGGTTAGCTTGGGGCCATTGTCAGAATGCCGCAACCAGGATATGAACCCTGTCGACAGTTACACAGTTGTGTTACACAGTTCGACAGAAACACGGAGTAGCCTACAAAATGACAAAATACATTATTTACTGTTAAAAGCAAAAGCAAGTACTGTAGATCAGACAAGTTGAAATGCAAGCTTGATGTACAGTACTGTACTCTATGTGCTGGGAATTATAGAATACCTTTACCAATATACAAAACAACTGACTAATTTAATACACTAATTTGTACATACCTTCATTTGACTTTCAGTGCCCTGAAATAGGGGAACTACTGTATGTACAAAAGGTGCTATAGTTTCTAAACAGTTACCTGCAGGAATGAACTTTGATTTCATGAGATTGTGTGGCGTGTTATGCTGGCCTTTTGGAGCGTGGGACACTGTTACTGTTAGTAGTTTGGGGTGACATGGGAAGAGGGACTCTAGAATTCCAGCCAAGGCTCCGGAATGTCATTGTGTCTTTCATTACTATTCGGAATGTTCCAAGTTCAATCTGGCTGATGGTCCATTTTAGCAATTAGATGCGATATCACTGCTGGGACCAGAGAGTTCCAGGCAAACGGGACAAGATGAAAGTCTATACAAGTCCAGAGAAAAGGCTGTCCTGTCCTCTCTGGTGGCTTTGCTCCATCTCCTGTGTCTGCTCTTCCCACCAACAGGAGGAATGTGGGCAGGGGCCCATACTAGCCTCAGAACAGAACAGCCAAAACCCCCTCATGAATTTGAAAAGTTCTTTCTCATTGAAAGCAGGGCCTGGCTCTCAGCGTGTGGCCCTGGGCAGGGTAGGCCGGTCCGTAGGGCAATGCTCAAGGTAGGGGTTGCAGAGTAGAGCTGGCACCCTCTTTACATAACAGCCAGGGTCTTGGGATATTAGGTGTCCTGGACAAGAGAGATAATGGCCACTCACTCTGTTCATGCAGCTAGGCGTTCCAGGGGCATTCTTGGCCCTGCCGTGCCTGTCTACAGTGAATGGAAGGAGTATGAGAAAGAGAGAAGGGACAATATTAGAGGCTACTCATGACCATGTGCTGTTTGATGGAACGTCATGATAGAGTTATAAGTAAAACATATAAATTACTCTGTCATAGTCTAAAAACTATCCTTCGATGGATGCTCAAGACATTTTAGAGCAGTTAGAAATGTACTTGAGCGGTCAGGTTAGTGAACAATAGGGGAGGATTGTGTTATTTACAGGAGACACGTATCAATTTAACATCCATAATACTTTAGTTCCATAATACAGTTTTGAACGATGGTCATTTTGGGATGACTGTATCACAATTACAATATTGTTTTGAATATTTTCATTTGAAAACAATCTTATTTTTTTCTTAAATAATTAAAAGACTAATAGCATTTTGAATAGTCCCCCATAATTTAGATGTATCCAGGACACCAGGAAATTAGATGTTACACACACAACGCCATGTTCAAGGAGATAGGCAGTCACTGTGAAGACTCAATGGAGTGTAGAGCACTTTTTTAGTAATGACGTTGTGCACTGGTCCAAAAGGAATACCCATCACTATTTAGCATGCCATTCAGAATAATTAAGGAGATAATTGTTTTTTAGAGATTCCAAGAAACACTAACTGTGTAGCTGACATATGCCATAAATGATGCAGCCTTTCATAATCCATAAAAGATGCAATCACATATAATCCATGAAAAATGCAGTCGTACATAATCCATGAATGATGCATTATTACATAACCCATAAACCATGCAGTCCATCATTGGTTAATGGTAGATAATGTCCACAAGCAAGAACCTACCGGCAGGTTTATCAGATGAAGATGGAGCTGGAAGTTTACAATGTAGAAGAGCAGTAGAAACTGATCAGCTGGTTTTAAATAATATATTATGAAACAGTAATTTATATACAAATGAACCACACATATGGACATTTGTAATATAATCCTTCTATATTGTAATTTTCTTGTGGGGTACCACCGTAATTACTGTCCTATTAGATGTTTAATTTCAGTTCGGGGGGTCCACGTGGTGTAGTGGGCTGCATTGCAGGACAGTCTACGTCATGATAGTCTGGTTCGACCCTGACTATAGGTTCTCTGACTTTCCCCGGACCTCCTGCAAGAGGCAGCACAAATTGACATAGGGCGGCCAGGATTTGTCTTAGATAAATCAGATTATCTATTCTGCCATGTCGCTCTCCAGCGATGCCTTGTGTCCAGATCAGGCACATGTAAATTCAATGGCGGACGTATAGTCGGTGAATGTAATCATCACGTGCATAAGCTGACTAAAGGCTTCCGTGTTGAATGAGCAGTGCGAAAAAAATCGGCAGCTGGACAACATGTAGTTTTATGAACCATGTGCGCACCCCTCACCATCCAACAGATCTTTCCAAGAAGTTGCGGGGAGGAAAATGGGGAAAGTAGAAAAAAATAGAATTTAATTTTAATGGCATGAGTCCATGATTCCATCTGTGTTTGCTGTAACAGATTAGTCTATGTGGAAAGAACAAGCCCCAAGAACTGTTTCCCGCTCAATTACACACACACAAACACACACATACATTTTCCCCCAATCAGTGTCTTTCTGTGTTCTGGAGTTGATGCGTTTGACTCCAGAGCCAATGAGGCCCCCGGTGACGTCTCTGGTACGGAAAACGCCTAAGGGATGAGGTGTGTTTCCTAACTGGGTTAGGAAACAGGGTTAGGTTAAGGAGTTAGTTTTAGGGTTAGGTTAAGGAGTTAGTGTTAGGGTTAGGTTAAGGAGTTAGTGTTAGGGTTAGGTTAAGGAGTTAGTGTTAGGTTTAGGTTAAGGAGTTAGTGTTAGGGTTAGGTTAAGGAGTTAGTGTTAGGGTTAGGTTAAGGATTTAGTGTTAGGGTTAGGTTAAGGAGTTAGTGTTAGGGTTAGGTTAAGGATTTAGGGTTAGGGTTAGGTTAAGGAGTTAGTGTTAGGGTTAGGTTAAGGAGTTAGTGTTAGGGTTAGGTTAAGGAGTTAGTGTTAGGTTAAGGAGTTAGTGTTAGGGTTAGGTTAAGGAGTTAGTGTTAGGGTTAGGTTAAGGATTTAGTGTTAGGGTTAGGTTAAGGAGTTAGTGTTAGGTTAAGGAGTTAGTGTTAGGGTTAGGTTAAGGAGTTAGTGTTAGGGTTAGGTTAAGGATTTAGTGTTAGGGTTAGGTTAAGGATTTAGTGTTAGGGTTAAGACAAGGTTTTGGGAGTAGGGGTAGTGAGATTATTAATAGGATTATTAGACATTTTTATATTTTATGGAAAATAATTGGTCAAATGTGTATTTCTTTCCACTTAGGCAAGTTCATTTTTACAAAAATGGCATATAATAATGAAATTATTATATTTTTCCTACTGTTAGACATTAAGTAGTAACTTCACAGGATCTGCCTTTTGAAAACCAACAAATTGGAGCACACAGTTTACTAAAGACTCAATGTTTTTGGTTGGAACAAAAGACTAGAGGTGGTGTTTAAAGACAACATTTGAGTGCTTTGCGTGATGTTATTCATTGGTTGAGTTTGTGTGTCAGATCAGGCACCAGCCGCTACAGCCTGGTTTGTGTGATGAGGACCAGGGGTCAAATGTTGTCCAAACCACAAAAACCCAATGCAAGATTGTCTGAGTCAAAAATTGTCTCCGTTAAAAAACAACATTCTAAGAAATTAAAAGGTTCTGCTCTAATTATCTTTATATACATATATATTTTTATTAAGGTTAACAGAGAACAGGACAAACATCTGAATAAACAGATGCACCATATAATGTTTACCCCCCGTATACCCCTCCCCACACAGCAGAACATACCTCCCACCTGATCTAATTATCTGAGTGTAAGAGAGAGTGAAAACTGTGTAATCTGTGCTGTTTTGCTGTTCCATGGCTTGCATGGCAGTCCCCACCTGGTGACCTCATGGCTTGGCCCAGGCCTCTGGTATGAGAAGAGGCAGAAGCCTTCCATTAACAGCTAGACTGAGGTCATGGTGAGATAGGGGCCCATGGAAATACTGATGCTTCACATCATCACACTGGCCCCAGACCTCAGTCACATTTCCTTTGGGACTCTCAAAACACCAACAGTAAAAACCAGGCTAGGCAATCAGACCTCAGTCAAGACAAGACTGACCCTTTCTACATCCATCAAACAGTTGTCCTCTTCCAAAAGACACAGAGAAAGATCTGACCCAATACAATTAGAAGAATGGGTCATTCTTCATTTTTCCAAACCTTGGAGTTAGTATTTGTGTCTTAATGTACCCTGTTCTGAGAGCTCCGACCATGTAAAAAGTTTTACAAACGTCCTCTGTAATGACATCAGCTTGTGTGTCACTGAGAAGAAGTCATGCTGATCTGTTGGACAGACTGGTGTGGTTTTATTGTGGTGATTCTGTACTTTACTCAGGAACCTTGAACATGTGCCTTTTCACTTGGTGTTATTTTGGACTACAGTGATGTTAGGATAAAACCCTTCAGTAATTCCTTTTAGAATACATTGAGCTCTGTGTTTATTAGGCTGTCTTAGGTATTAATTACCAATGTATGTAATTGAGTAATCTCCTACTAGTGTGGATTGCATTTTATTTCTAATGACCACAAATGTGTTTCATGCAAACACAGGCATTTAGCTATACCAGCTTTGCGTGTCTTTGCATAGACACAGTATGGATAGTAAGTACAGTCGCGGCTGCTGATATTCTTATTAGTAAAAGCTGAATTACAACAATGTTCTTCAGGATTTACTCCTTACCTTCTCCCCCGATATTGAGAATAGTTTTGAAATACTTAACCCTATGTTTGTCTGTGTTTTTGTTTATTAGACCGAGGCTATGCGTCAGGCTCTGAAAAAACTGGACCTGAACATTTTTGAGATGACTGATGAGAATGCCACTCTGGATGGAGGAGACGTGCTCTTTACAGGTACACAGCATTCCGCAAAGATATTCCACTTTTTTTCTCTGCAATCGACCGCGTACATGATTGAAACTGAAATACACAGATGGCAGTATTGTTACCACTATCACACTTTGCTTTCTCCTAACCCTTATCTTTTCTTAACCATTATTTTTTGATGAACAGCCAACTATCATACATTTTCCATTGTCTGCTGTACTCACTAGTACCACATGTTCAGCCAGCTTATTTCCTCAAAATAGGTGCCTTGTTCTACATCGTGCATCACAGTGAACAATGTGGTAACAGAGATGTAGAGAGCTACTGATGCAAGGTCTTCAGTAGTTGCTTTACTCTTGTACATTATGTAACTGTGTTGCCTGTTGATGGTAGCTGGGTCATATTCGATGCTGTGCAGTTTGGAAAACGTTCTAGAACACTTAATTGAGTTGCTAGACATTGGCTCGCTCTCCATGATGTGGTCCTGTTGAAATGGGTTTCACATGGCAGCCAGGGCTACAAACATTTCCTCTTGGCAACATTGTTGCTACTGGCTCAGTTAGGAACTCAACAGTTACTGCCATTCTCTCTGGAAATGCTTTTCACTGTCATTAGATTTATTCTTCTCCTTTTCTATGTCTCTCGTTCCATCTCTCTCTCTCCCTCCATACTGACCTCAGGTTGTTGTCTGGTTTTCCTCAGGGAGAGAGTTCTTTGTGGGACTTTCCAAACGGACCAATCAGAGAGGAGCTGAGATTCTGGCTGATGCATTCAAGGTGAGTAAGAGCGAACTAGAGCATGTGCATTCCGATATAACAATAATAATTTCCATACTGTTTGTATTTACATTGTCATGTCTCAAGATGGCAATTGTGCATTTGTAGGTGTCATTCAAGACGTCTTGAACTGGGTGCCTGAGCACTTCGCTCAGAAACCGGCCCAGCCCATTGACTTACAGTGAAGGATTTTCCCACAATACACATTTCACCTGGGCTGTTCGCAAAGCCCCAGGTGGGATCTGTCAAATTATTTTTGTGTGCCAGAGTACCTCCGGAGGTCGCGTGGAATTTGAGAGAGACATCCAAGTTTGCACAGTACAATTGTTTGTCGTCTGGAGCTGAACTGAGGAATCATGTAAATGTTGCTGAAATCTATCAGAATGTAAATGCGGCCTTAGCCACCTTTTGTGCTAAGTATTTTATTCACTATTGATTAGGAAATATATTTGTTTGCAAACATGGTGTCTCTGATGTTTGTGGAAAATTATTAAAAGTACATTATTGTACTGTAATGAATTCCAGTGTATACTACAGTATATATTATTAAAGGTATCTTAGAATACTCAAATTATTTTAAAATGCAATTTTGTAGCAGCAGTGGAGGACTGGGGGCCATGTCCCCTCCAATGTTAGTGGCAATTATGTGGTTCCACCCAATATTTATTGAATTTGTGAACATTACAGGTAGGTCCAGAAATAACTGGACACTGCAATTTTAAATTGTTTAGCGGTTTACCAAAATATATTCAAGTTAAAATAATATGGACTGAAATAAGTGTTTCCCAGCTTTAAGTTGAGGGTATGCACATCCAAATTGGAGGAACGGTTTAGAAATTACAGCTCTTTAATATATAGCTCCCTCTTTTTCAAGGGACCAAAAGTAATTGGACAAATTACAACATGTTTCCTGGACAGGTGTGGGCTATACCTTCATTTTCCTCCATCAATTTAGCAGTTAAAAGGTTGATTCCAGGTGTGGCATTCACATTTGGAAACTGTTGCTCTAAACAGTCCAGCCTTAGGCTGCAAAAAATAAACATCCATCGGAAAGATAGCAGGAACATTAGGAGTGGCCAAATCAACAGTTTGGTGCATTCTGAGACAAAGAGAACACACCGGTGAGCTTTGCAACACAAAACGGCCTGGACGTCCCCAGAAGACAACAGTGGTGGATGATAGTAGGATCCGTTCCATGGTAAAGAAAAAACCTTTCACAACATCCAGGCAAGTGAAGAACACTCCAGGAGGTAGGCATGTCATTTTCCAAGTCTACCATAAAGAGAAGACTTAACGAGAGCAAATACAGATGGTTAAACTCAAGGTGCAAAACATTCATAAGCCTCCAGAATAGAAAGATTAGAAAGGCCAGAAAAGCCAGTCCAATCCTGGAACAGCATCCTTTGGACAGATGAAACTAAGCCTACATCTCAATACGCATAGTATGCATACTAAATAGTATGCAAAACTACGATTAGTATGTCCCAAACCATAGTACGCAAATATAGTATGACAGAAGCTCCGGATGGTCTACTATTTCCAGGGGATTTTCGAAGTATGTAACCCTGCATGCTTTTTGGCCTGATATAGCCCACAATCCTTTGCGACACAGAATAGGAGGGGTTTCTCAAAGCCGGTCCTTCTTTGGCAGTGTTTAAGTATAAGTATCCAAAAGTTAGGTAATAATTAATGTGTCATTACATTAGATTTTTGTTATTGTACCAATATTAAATACATTTTAAATAAAATACTAACAGGTTGTGCCAAATGTTTAATGTTCAAACTTTGCGGGCTTCGTCGCTTGTGGAAGTGGTCTAATTTTAGATGCAACATTATGACGCGTTAGTATATACCCATGCTAGCATACTCGCTTACTATGTACTTAATAGTACGTACTTTACCACCACCTGCGTAGTATGTACTTTTAATATGTAGTATGTAATATGCATATTGGGATTCAGCCTGTACCAAAATTATGGGACGAAAAAGGTGCGGACAAGGCTTGGAACGGCTCATGATCCGAAGCATACCACATCATCTGTAAAACACGGTGGAGGTAGTGTGACGGCTTTATTGTCTGCTCATATTCTGTTTAATTCTGTGAAGTTTAGTGGACGGTGCTTCAATTTTCAGAGTCATGTGATTCTGTGAACATCCATACCACTCTCTGAGTCATGTGATTTTGTGAACATCCATACCACTCTCTGAGTCATGTGATTCTGTGAACATCCGTACCACTCTTTGAGTCATGTGATTCTGTGAACATCCGTACCACTCTGAGTCATGTGATTCTGTGAACATCCGTACCACTCTGGGTCATGTGATTCTTTGAACATCCGTACCACTCTTTGAGCCATGTGATTCTGTGAACATCCGTACCACTCCCTGAGTCATGTGATTCTGTGAACATCCGTACCACTCTTTGAGTCATGTGATTCTGTGAACATCCGTACCACTCTGAGTCATGTGATTCTGTGAACATCCGTACCACTTTGGGTCATGTGATTCTTCGAACATCCGTACCACTTTTTGAGCCATGTGATTCTGTGAACATCCGTACCACTCTGAGTCATCTGCCCTCTGTAGGGTGTCGTCTTTTGGATGGGATGTTAAATGGGTGTCCTGACTCTCAGTGGACACTAAAGATCCCATGGCATTATTCTTAAGAGTAGGGGTGTTAACCACGGTGTCCTGGACACATTTCCAATCTGGCCCTCATACCATCATGGCAACCTAATCATCCCTATCTCTCAATTGGCTCATTCTCCTCTCCACCCCCAGTAACTATACCCCGGTTCATTGCTTCAAATTAGATGACTTCTACATGTGTATTTAACGAATAGTAGAAGGTAAACCCGAATAATCAGTGAAAGACTCTCACCGCACAACCCAGAAGCTCAGCAGTTCACAGAAGCACAGAGTTCACAGAATACAGAATACCATGGGTCCATCCCAGCTCACAGAGTTCACAGAATACAGAATACCATGGGTCCATCCCAGCTCACAGAGTTCACAGAATACAGAATACCATGGGTCCATCCCAGCTCACAGAGTTCACAGAATATCATGGGTCCATCCCAGCTCACAGAGTTCACAGAATACAGAATACCATGGGTCCATCCCAGCTCACAGAGTTCACAGAATACAGAATACCATGGGTCCATCCCAGCTCACAGAGTTCACAGAATACAGAATACCATGGGTCCATC
>JACXGM010040482.1:0-10307 GCA_016801145.1 Umbra pygmaea
GATCATAATGAGACACCACCCAGATACCGCCCAAAGGTCAAAGGCTCCTCCCTCACTCCCCCCTCTTGTCTAAAATCGTCACATCCGCAACCAAGATGTCTGCGCCCGTAACGGCAAATTCTGTGACTCAAATCAGATATTAACAAACCAATGGGTGACGTCACACATAGCGCCATCCAGTAATTATACAATCTATGTTACATACTAAGCACTTTAGTGAAAAGGCAACATTCTACAGTGCGGATATCAGGGAATTGTCAAAGGCTTGGAATGCAATTTTAACCAATCAAATTGCAGATATCACTGGACCCGTTTTATAATAATGTTTAAACTAGCCTTCCAACACAACTTTCAACAGCATCTAGTCAAACGACCAAACCTCCATAGCTTTATAGCAAAGCTGCCATTGTATACAGGGGACAATACTATCTTATATGGGTGAAGTAATTTTGGATAGAGTGTGGAGATTATTAGTTAGGATTTCTCTAGCTTTGTGCTGGAATGTTTGTCCTTGCATTTGGTTTATTTTTTGTTTTATGTTTTTGGATGTATGTATGGCTTGGATGCTTCTAAGCTTTGTTGTCTTGCTGGATTACTAAATGGCCTTTTTGGAAACAGAATAAATTATTTTAATATTATTAATATTTTATACAAGCTGCATTTATTTCTTCCAGTTATTCATACAGGCCAATATACTGAATGCAATGATACTGATCCTTAATAAATATATATTTACAATGAATCTTATTCAGAACAACATAAGAGTAGTGAGTGTATACACCTTTCATATTGGCCCCTACATGGGAATAGAGCCAATTACCTGAAGGTACACACTCTACGCTTTCACCAAGTGAGCTTAAATACCCTGTAAGAATTTTGAAGATTTGATTACCTTTTAATATGCTTTGTTTTCAATCATTGTTGTTTTTTCAGAGACAGTCAAAATTAGTCATACATTTTATTATTTTCATTGTGTATACATCAAGTGAATACCAATAAAGCTAAACAAGTGCAAAATAAGCTAGCAATTATAATTATTTGATTGTGATTTAACAAGCTATCTAGTTACTCTAACGTTATCCGCCAGCATTATAACTACCAGTTCTTTTGATACAGGCAACCAGTCCTTTAAGAAAGCAACTAAATCCAAAACAATTTACAGCATGTGTTTTACTCTGGCAACAACACTGAACATATCAACTATAAGATCAACTACCAAAGATCATCCGGTGGAATTTCTTTTTAATTTAATCATAAAATTCTATGTATCTAATATATTGAATAAAAGCAATAAGCCACACAAGTCAGTGCTGCATCACAGGGGTCTTCAACTTGGTGTTTCGAGACTCCTGGGAGTTTGTAGAGCAATGGCATGGGGTCCTTGGCAGAGTAAAGTACTCTGCTGGGTTCACTTATTTTGGGAAGTTCATAATTAAATCCTAAACGACCAGGCAAGTGGAGTGACCATAACTAGAGACCATAATTAATAATATTTGACTCTTCCTATAAATATGGTAGATCATTGGTTAGTTCTGAACTCCCTTTACTACTTCCAGATAAAAAATATTCCTAGTCATTGGGAAGATCTCCCAAATGTATTATTTATAATATTTACTATTTATAGCCTACAAATACCAAAATAAAACAACATTTTATGAATTGAGAAATCTGTGTTAACATGCTGCAAATGCCACGTTATATTTTTTTTAAAGTTTAGGTTTTTCAAAGACTAATGTAAAAATTTATATGACTATAATAATATAAACCCATTACTAAGTAATTTTAGGTGGGACAGATTTCTATGTGAAATGCAAATGTTGAGAAGATTATTTGATGCTGTTATGCGAAGTGACATAAGAGTGCGAATACATCCTCATCAAGCCCTTGAAGTGAGCAAAATGGGAAGATATATTTACCAGCAGCATAGCACCCCATAGTTCACTGATGGTTGGTTTCTAAAGCTAAACAGGGTCAGGCCTGGTTGGTCCTTGGATGGGAGACCAATGCTGCTGGAAGTGGTGTTGTATGGCCAGTAGGGGGCACTCTTCCCTCTGGTCTAAAGATCATTTTAATGACACAGTGCAGTGAGTGGGACAACTGTACTGTGTAGGGTGCCAACATTAAATGGGTGTCCTGACTCTCTGTGGTCACTAAAGATCCCATGGCAATATTTGTAAGAGTAGGGGTATTAACCCCTGTGTCCTATACACATTTCAATATGGCTCTCATACCATCATAGGAACATAAGCATCCCCAGCTTTCAATTGGCTCATTCATACTATTTCTCACCATTGCTGCAAATGAGAATATGTTCTCAGTCAACTTGCCAGGTAAAATTAAATATATGATGGGGTCCCTGGATTGACTAATGGCTTGGGTGTGGGTCCCTGAAAAAGCAAATGTTGAAGACCCCTGCGGTAATGGTTTAATGCATTATGAAGAAGAAATACTTTGTAAATTACAAATGTTTTGTAGTTTAGTCAAACATATGTTATGTGTTTGTATATATAATATCCTTATATAGTTTCCTTGAGAAACATAATTGTATCTGAACAAATCTCACTCATGAGATAAAAATAGAATGTATGGGAGCCCAGGGACAGGTGTGACACTTTTTGTGACATTTACACTGAAATAGCCAATTTGCAATAGGATTAAACATCTATGTGTCAGAAACAATGTATTAAAGGGGTTTTATGAAACATGTACAGGTTGCAAAATTGATTTAAATTCAGTCTCTTCACTATTATACAACCATTCCAGTGTACAGGGACAGATGTAACACATGCCAGGGATGACTGTAACATAACTAACATATACACATTGATGGAATCATTCTGACTCACAGTTGTGCCAAGTGTAAAAGCCACTTCTATCTCTGCAGTCCTTTAGATCCCTGGCACTTCAGCCTCTGCCTCTTCTTGTGAAATCAATACAGTCACATGGCAAAAGCCATACAATTTGGCCACTCCTCTGACTGATTTTCCCTGTTTAATTTCATCTGAATATTTTTTGCTTACAAAACAGTGTTTCTAATAATACTTGTGTTGGATTCCAAGATATTTGATTACTGAAAAATTATCCAACAAATACATCTGATAGAATAGTTACATATTTACCTAAAAACAATTGCTTGAAACTTTCTCTGGGAGTTTCAAATGTAGCTTCATTTTGTAAGCAAGAAGACAATCTAACTGAGCATGTGCAGAGTGAGTGTAATCTCTTTAGATTGTTTCTGATTGGAGGAATTGAATATGTTACAACAATCCCAATGTCCCTGGTCTCCTTTCCAGCGCTGTCAATCAATTTGCCACAATGTCTAATCCTAACTCCAGTCAGCACAAAATCTGTATACCCACAGTTTGAAGAGGACTATAGAAATGCCTTTGCAAATAGTCAATGCACTCAATCTTATAGCAAATATAGTCTACATGCTGCATGGCAGAGTGGGGAACTACATGGAAATCAAAAGGAAATATTTGGCTTTGATTTTGTTGCTGGCATAAAGGAGTCCTTTCATATGGATCCAAAGCAAATTGTTAGCATCTGCAGTATTACTGATGAGGTTGTGGGACTGGCAGCAATAGAGGCATTTTGTCTTGCCCAGCCAAGACATCTTACTTTTAGCTCCCTCATTACTAGGAAAATCTAAATAAATACTTAATCAAAATCTGAATAAATAATATGCATTATGGCTGTCAAAGTTACTGTTTTAACGTATGTTTACTAATATAATGCCATAATTATTACCATACAATTTTAAAGATCTATTTTTTAGAGTTTTATATGTTATTGGATCGAGAAAGAGAAGATACAGTAGAATATTATGTTTGTTGAAAGAGCAGTGGAACAGATTCAAAGTGATTATTGCATTGATGTGTGTACCTGAGCCCACCAAGCCAACAGTTTTTAAACTCAATCAAATCAATTGGACCACTGAGTGTCAAACATCAACAACAGTTAATGCTTATTGCCTTAGATTCATGAGTGTTGTTTTTAGGTTTATTCAAACAAACCATGTCACAATCCACTTTAAACTACATGCAGGCTACTTGATGTTTTGGTTTCATATTGTAATAATGCAGACTGTTTAGCTACAGTAGCTGACTACTAGGCAGCTTTTTATATTTGTCACAGGAAGTCCTGAAAAGAGAGCAGAGAAAAAAACAAAATTAATAATGAATGATGTATATGCAAGTATTATTGAGTGTGTGTGTGAGAGAGAGATTAAAAAGAGTGTGTGGGAGGAAGAATGTGTAGGCGGCTTCATGTGTGTAACTGTATCTGAACAGTAAATATGGTATATTTTCATAACATAGTTGGAACAGTTTTAAAAGCTATTTGTTCTTTGTATTCATAGAGCCAGTTTTTCTACACAGCAGTCAACACTTCAATAACAAACTGGGGGAACAGTCATTTAGGATGCCTGAAGCTTTAACAGTACTTTGGTTTGTGGGTGGATGTGTCTGATCTTAGTTTTACTATACTGTATACAGTATGTGGTGTACTGGAAAACACCTCAAATAATGCTAAATCTGGCAAATCTTTCCCAAAAGAAAAATGCTATTTCCAGCTGAGAGGTAAATTTAATACAAAAATACTATTGGGATTAGCATTAGAATTGGTGTCAGTTTCAGGTTTACACATTAGTAGTTAGACTTAGGAATTAGATTAAGCTTCACTTTAGTCCACCTGAATAGTTTCCAGAAAACCATTTTGTAAAACACAATTATGTTAAATATAAACATATAATACATATTTTTAAGGTATTTTGTAAAATGCTCTAATAGTCATCATAGAATCTCTATGGATAATCTCAGCATGAGATGTATAAGGATCGCATGAAGATACAGGTCAATACTTTTAAAAACAAAAATATTAAGGACCAACTTAAAGGTGCAATGCACTGTAATAAAACTGAATATATGGTGGCCAAGAATATATTTAATTTCCAATGTACATATTTTTTTCTTCTAAAAACGTCATTTCTAAAAACGTCAGTTTAGGCATATCGGTTAGGTTAAAAATGTATTCACGTTCAGGCAGGGGAATGGAAAATACAGTTGGATAGAAGAAAAACAAATGTGTATGTGTGCTTAAGTTTACACTACAGTATACTCAGTGCCTTGGATAATTATTTGGACTAGGGATTAATATCTTCTTGAAAAAACAATCTATCAACTCTGCTTCCCTGTAAAAGTCAGAAAAATAAACAGGCTTCCCGGTATTCCCTTTCATACCATATAAAAGCAAAACATATGCAGAAAAAAAATCTGTTTATTCACACCACTGAGAAATACAAATGATCTAAACAGTTGAAATCACAGGCTATTCCAACTTACTTTAATTTTCATCATGGCAACACATAATGTGACACAGTGTCCATGGCCTCCCAGACCTGGATCAGGGCATCATTAAGCCCCTGGACAGTCTGTGGCACTACTTGATGGTGTCGGATGGACCGATATACTCATATTGAAAAGACATATTGTTTACCTTTGATAATGACAATTTATGCCAACCTAATCTCTTCCCTTTGTGTATATATAACACAAGATTACATTTTAACACTCCATTGTGGTAAAGGTTATGGTTAAGGTTAGGTGTAAACTTAGATATGATTAAAACTGAGATAAGTATGATCATGTGCATGGTTTTACTGTGCCCAGAATCAGTAGTGTAAATTATTGAGCAGCACCAATTTATAAGAGCAGCATTATGATTCTTTTAATTGTAGATATCAATAAAAGCTGGTAGCCATACAATTTTAACAATGAATGAAAAATGACTAGTAGAGAAATATTAACCAAAGAAAACTAGTTGCCTATTGTACATGACATACTACATGCCCACTATGAACAACTGGCATGAGGTAGGTTCACACTGGTCTGTTAAGTCCTGGAGGAGACTATGTGTTCGTTGAGGTGCCAGGGGTATATATGGTGTGGCTAATGCAGTCGCCTGTCAGGTGGCTTTTGGGGGAGCTAATCCTGTTGAAAATAGAAATGTTTTTTGGCCTTAGAATTGAGAAAGGGGAGCACAAGGGATGCCACTGGCCCTAAGGAGTCAGTCATCCATGTGCACAAGGAGATAGTCTAATCTTGTCACAGGCACTGGAGAAAAAAGTCCTCAGCTGTTGGTGGCAAAGACTTTTGCTCAGGGAAACAATTTCTAACACACATACGAACACGAGCAACCAAGAAAAAAAACATTATTTGGGGTTGTTTCTGTCAGCTCTATAATTCACTTACGTATGCCTACATTTACAGTTTCTGTTTCTTATCTGCTCTTTTTACCCTTGAAATTGCTTTCTGTTTCAAGGCATGCTGGTAGTGTTTCCGTGCTGGACCCCATATTGTCTATCAAATTCGACTTTGAAGTTTGTTTATTTTTCACCATTTGCAAGGGCTACGGGCATTTATCATCCCGTCTCCCCACGTACCCAGCCCTCGTACCATCCCTTCCCCTCTGTCTTCGTTTCAGTTCACAATGACCAGGTATGCTTGTCTCGCTTTTCCTTGTCTCCACTCCCACCTCAGAGGGCGGGGGTCCACACATCTGTCCACCCTACTCAACCCCAGTCATTTACCATTTTCCTCCAGGCATTTTCAGAATAATCCTCTGTCTGCCTGCAATCCTCCATCAGCTCCACCCTCTGAAGTGGTGAGGATTAGCCACATTTCTACATGTGGCAACAGAGAATCCTCTCTGTCGATGTGACAGGAAAGCAGGAATAGTTACTGCCAGCCTGATAGATGGCTTTGGAGAGGGAGGAATAGGCCAATCCATTCCCTTATCCCGCACTACCGCAAAACGCCAGCAGCCATTTGCCATCCGATTGGTGGGGGATTTCATACAGTCCTTCACCACATTAACAGATCTTTTCTACTGGAGCTATTATGACATGTTTTTCAAACAAAAATTAATAGAGGTTTCCAGCAAAATAAATATATTGAAAAGGTCCAAAATACCTTAAATTTGACATAGGATTGCAAGTGGCATTGTCAATCAAGGCCCAACACAGTCTAGGTTAAAACCTTACTGTGCCATTGGCTGGTGTGTTGTCAGGAATCCCAAGGGTGAACAAATGGTAGCATTGTAGAGGCTTTTTTTTACCATCCCCACTCTAATCAATTTTGGGCACTGTAAGGTACAGTAGTGATTTTATTAGTCCTGTAAACATTTCCTCAAATGCACTGATCCATCCAACTTCCTGGTTGGTAGAAGGTCATAAATACAATTGAATACTACGGTATTAGAGTGAAAATGGGTCCAGTATTTATTGATATTACATTTTGATTTTGACAACACTTGAAATTTGTCGTATTGGCTCACATTCATTAGTCACTTTCAGTTTAAAAATACATATACCGGTGTATATGTTTAATTTATTTATTTCACTTAACCTTTATTTTACCAGGTTAAGCTTCAATGAGATATTTTTTACAAGTACTTGGCCAACATAGCAGCAAAAAGAATTTACATAAAATTGTTAACATTAAACAGATTACCACAGTTCCACAAATATATTTGTCAAATTGTCCAAAGATTCCAATGCAACTTAAATGAAAAAAAATAGACACCAGTCTCATTATCTACCATAGACATTTTCAAAAATGTTAAAACAATCAATGCCGCTAGATATTTGTCCCCCACAGATATAATCAGAGCGGAGAAAATGGCATGGTCTCTTTCTTTTTGTCTTTTCGTTCAAAGGTATGTCACAGCCATTTTATTTCACCCTACTATGCATTTTTGCCCAAATTTCATCTAACGGTTGAAAACTGGTCATAATTAAATTGATTAGCACATGGAGAGACTGTAATGGTGCCCCCTCCTGGACTGATCGGGGTTTGGTGAGTCCAGGCTCCACAGCCCTGTTCCTAGTTCTATGTCTGCTTTTCTTTTTCACCTGGAAATTACATCATTCTTATGTAACTATAGATCTCTGAGTTTCACTGTGAAAGGTTAGGTTTAGTTGTGGATGTTCCTCAAAGAAGATCTTGTGTATAGATTTTGACTCAACATAGAGTTGAGACCAGAGGCCTATACTACGAAGCAAGATTTGGGATTAGCGAGGTAACTTTAGGTTTAACCCTGGGTTTTCAGTATCACAACGTTAGGTCACCTGTTACCAGGTTACATCGCCATGGTAACTTATGCTGCAAACCACCTAACCTGCTTCAGAGCAGGCTATAGTTGAGATAACCGATTAACCCGAACAAAAGCACCGCCTACTGACCAGTAAATACTCGATTGAGAAATGGGTCACCATTCTGGGAGTCGTTGAAAATCTTTATGAAGTATATAGATTCTCAGTGGAGGGAGTGACGTGTCTTTGTCAGCTTCTTGAGCCGTATGTGCCTGTGGAGTGCGATACATCCAAGTTGTACACTTTCAGTTCCATAAACTTTATGCATAGTATTGCGTTTGTTTGTGACCGGTATTTTCATGTATGCTCTGTTTTATACGGACCAACATCAATGTATCGCCTTTCACTGTAAAGACAGTACCTACATACATGTACTATTTACTCCTACAGTACTTGTTGAACAACCAAGTATTTTGACATTTTATATTTTACACAATCTGTAAATGTTTTATTTGCTCCAGTGACAGTTTCACACTCAGGGTTGCAAATGAAAGAGTACGATAAATAAAATTGTTATAGGCGATCAGCATTAAGCAACACATTGGTTTAATGGAATACACAACTGTAATGATAGTCAGTGATATTGATGAGCCTGAGGCATTTATAAATACGTGGGTGGCAATTTTTGTCCAAGGTTTCTTTCCTGCTTTACGTCTGGATTATATTTTTATGCTCTTCATATCTCTCTAAAATGATCATTTAACCCATTTAATCCCATCTGTCACAAAAGTGACCATAAAAAAAACAATACTGAATACGGTCTAAAAGAGTTACTGTTTACATAAGTGAGTTTAGATGTGTTCATGTCTAAAAATAATTTGGGATTAAATGGGTTAATACAGTTGAGCAGAATCCGCGGCTCTCATAGACTTGTCCGTGTCTGCGATTGATCCAATGGAGCACACACCGCCACTTTTATGTGAACATGCCTGTCACTAGATTGGGAAATCCTGGGTTGATTTAACGAATTGATAACCACTGTTGTGACATCTCATATCTAGATCACACTGTTAGGTTCAGTGAAGCCAGGTAATGAAAAAAATTCAAACCAGGGTGCTGTTAACTGACCTGCCTATATGTAGCTTAGAGTTAATGATGTAATCATAGCCACCATGGATTCCAAAAGAAAACCGAACTGGAAGGAATTAGGAAACACTATGAATTAGTTGAATTTCTGAGTGTAGAATGTGGAATCTGTGCTTCCATTGGCCGATTCCTCTCCACCACACTTTGTGTGATACAATGTGCCCTGTGAAGGGATATGACATTGAAACCTTACATATTGCCTATATTAGGATACAGTGTTCTATAAATAAAATACACTGCTCAAAAAAATAAAGGGAACACTTAACACAACGTAACTCCAAGTCAATCACACTTCTGTGAAATCACACTGCCCACTCAGGAAGCAACACTGATTGACAATCAATTTCACATGCTGTTGTGCAAATGGAACAGACTACAGGTGGAAATGTTAGGCAATTAGCAAGACACCCCCAATAAAGGAGTGGTTCTGCAGGTGGTGACCACAGACCACTACTCAGTTCCTATGCTTCCTGGCTGATGTTTTGGTCACTTTTGAATGCTGGCGGTGCTTTCACCTAGGGCTGGGAGGTATGGCTTAAATTTAATACCCCGATATTTTTCAAATGTTTGACGGTATCACGGTATTTAAAGGTATTTAATTTTTTAAGTAAAGGGTTGAAAGAAATTAATTTGTTCATTCATTATGATTTTTGTTGGAACACCAATAAACAAGACTGAGGGCTAGATTTATCAAGCCGTTTGCGCCTGTTTTCAGGTGCTAATTAGTCGCAAAGACGGACGTAACCAATGCGGGCTATTTACTAACCAGGCGCACTTGGGTAAAATCGCAGATTGCGTGCCACATGAGCGACAAGAGACAAGTTGCGCTTTCAATATGCGTTCGTGGGAGGGTCATGGGGAAAGTGGGAATTCCACGCAAAAAGGTGGGAGGATACGGTAAAGTGCGCCTAATTATATATTCCGTGGTATTTACAAAGACTGCCAGTAAGAGCGCGCCTCTATTCTGCGGGGGGAATTTACCGCCTCTTAAAAGCAGGTGTAAACCAGCAAGCGCATTTCCCTGTGTGTTCAAATATAGCCTACGTCAATGGCAGAAGTGACAGCAACA
>JACXGM010040483.1:0-10307 GCA_016801145.1 Umbra pygmaea
ACTCCAGATCACTGTTCAGTACATAGTATATTGCTATTATTATTATTATTATTATTGTTTTAAAATTTCTTCATATTGTATATAATCTTTTTAAGCCCACTGTGTAGATGTGTCGAGCCATGTCACAAGAATTTCTCTGCATAGGATGATGTGATGTCATTCGATGCATATGACAAATAAACAACTTTGACTTTGACTGTCCTGTGACTCCCATATCTGTCCTGTGACAGTCAGACACTGTCCTGTACACTGTCCTGTGACTCCCATCACTGTCCTTGACTCCCATATCTGTCCTGTGACAGTCAGACACTGTCCTGTACACTGTCCTATGACTCCTATCACTGTCCTGTGACTCCCATCATTGTCCTGTGACACAGGACAGTCATAAG
Source organism: Umbra pygmaea (assembly GCA_016801145.1). NCBI lineage: Eukaryota > Metazoa > Chordata > Actinopteri > Esociformes > Umbridae > Umbra > Umbra pygmaea. Next base: position 390 of record JACXGM010040483.1, read on the forward strand.
AGTCACCAGACGGTCGTAAGAGTCACAGGACAGTGTACAGGACAGTGTTTGACTGTCACAGGACAATGATGGGAGTCACAGGACAGTCATGGGTGTCACAGGACAGTCATGGGAGTCACAGGACAGTGTACAGGACTGTGTCGGACTGTCACAGTCAATTAAGATCCACTGTCACACCCCAATTAAGATCCATTCACTCCGGTCCCGAACGTAATGTGAGCCTGGCGTCCCCAATTAAGATCCACCGACCGTGGCTGAGTCACATTATTACATATTGGCGATGAAGATGCACGAGCCCAGGTGAGAGACAGTGGGAGCAGTATACAGGCCGGTATTAAGTGGATCCAGCAGGATAATTAACTAGTTAGCAGGCTAACAATGGCAACGTTTGCGAAGATCGCAGATTTTGATCCTGATTCGGATGACTGGCAGGATTGGGTAGTAACGGATTACATGTAATCTGTTTTACGTAATCAGATTACAAAAATCAAGTAACTATAATCAGACCAGATTACAATAAAGAAATGTGCAATCAGATTAAAGTTACACTGTTCAGGATTACCTGATTCAATTTTATCATGCAAACAATGCAACTTTTTTATGATAGCCTAACTGTTTTAATTCGAAAAACAGTTCATTCGTTTGTTCAATAAATGTCACTATCCTCCACTTGCCTGTGTAGTTTCTTGACAAGAAAAAGTTTCAAATCAAAACTCAAGATGGAGGAGCCATCGACGTCGAAAGACAGACCCGTTTCAGTTGGGAAAAATGTGTTTACTAGTTGTCAATATCGCCTCAACTTTGATTTAAAGACAGTGGAAAATAATAATGTGTATGTTGTGTGCAAGTTTTGCAAACCAAAAGTGCAAGAAATAATAATAATAATAATAATAATATACCTTTATTTACACTCACTTAAAGAATTATTAGGAACACCATACTAATACTGTGTTTGACCCCCTTTCGCCTTCAGAACTGCCTTAATTTTACATGGCATTGATTCAACAAGGTGCTGAAAGCATTCTTTAGAAATGTTGGCCGATATTGATAGGATAGCATCTTGCAGTTGATGGAGATTTGTGGGATGCACATCCAGGGCACAAAGCTCCCGTTCCACCACACCCCAAAGATGCTCTATTGGGTTGAGATCTGGTGACTGTGGGGGCCATTTTAGTACAGTGAACTCATTGTCATGTTCAAGAAATCAATTTGAAATGATTCGAGCTTTGTGACATGGTGTATTATCCTGCTGGAAGTAGCCATCAGAGGATGGGTACATGGTGGCCATAAAGGGATGGACATGGTCAGAAACAGTGGCGGGCCGTGCATTTACACCTAGGCCTTCACTATCAAAGTGCCCTTTTGAGTGGCCATTTAAATTATGAATGCTTTTTCAAATTACACACAAACATTTAAAAATGTACGTGGGAATCAATTATTTGAGAATAAAAAATGTTTAAAAGTAATAATATAGAAGTAAACCTGGTAGCCTCGTCTACCTGCGCTGCTGACGGAATGTGACGTCATAGGCTACCAATGTCACATTTGCCTGCCTGCAAGAGCATCCTATTGTGTTAAGAGACAGTGAAAAGCAGGGTAAGATCACTACAGACAGTTTGTTTCCAGAACCATTTAGCTGATGTTGAAAAATTTAACATTTATCTCATTTTGTAGTGTCATTCTGAAGTATATGTTTGCCAGCAAAAGCTTTTCAAAAAGCATAATTTAAACCGAATTGACCGGTGGAAGTCATTTCTTTTCTATAGCCTACCACCTAGCAGCTATGCAGCTAACCTGGGAAACCTTTTGAAATTGCAAAGGGAAAGCATGCAACGTTATATTGAATCATGCATACTCTGTTATTTAGTAACCTACTAGGCCACAAGGGCAAATCCGTTTCATGCACACTCTGTCTCTGGCAGTAGCCTAGTTCATGCAAGCAACTCCTCGAGGCACTATAGTAGTAGTAGGCAGGCAGGTAAGCTCTTACAAAATAGGGTCCCTCTTCCCGTAGTCGACCAGTGTTAAATTGTGGTCCAATTCCGCCAGATATCCCTAGTGGTCCGCGAGCAAATGTGATAAAAAAAAGTGTTTTTGTTGTTGTTCTAGGGCTGTCAAAAGTAAGGTGTTAGCGTTACAAATAAAATTAATGCAATTGTCGCGGTTACTCCGCTATTGATATTAATAAGATGTATCCTCTGTATTGAGGTAAATTCTAAGGCTTGTATGTCGGCCAGGGTATTAAATTAAACTAAAGTTCTCATACACATCTTAGTGTAATTCCTGACATCCTAGAGAGAAGTGAAGTTGGCGAAAAAAAGTGTACTTCTCCAAAGCACAACTCTTTTCCATCTGCATTCTGCCTCTCAACCAGCAGCCCAATTAAAAGAAGATGTCACTTCTTTGGGAAATTAGCTTAGGTTTCTTTGTAGTCTGTAGTGTAGGTTGGTGGTCTATACATTTTGACTTCTTAATCAAGCACATTATATATTTTCAGAATTGAGAAAATACCTTTGCAAATCCCTTTCTGATTCAAAGCCTACGAGCACACTGCTACAGAAATCTAATAGTCAGCTCAGGTTGCAGTTATAGGCTACAATTAAACTGTTTATCTGTTATCTGGTTTGATATCTTGTTATCTTGTCTTTTTTTGTAAATGATATTGAATTCTGCTACAGTGCAAAGATGCCACGTAAAGAGAGAATAAGTAAGCATAAAAAAAGGACCTGCAGGATGCAGCAAAAGGCAGTTGATCCCTAAGCAGCTGGGTTAGGAACACCACAGGTTAGAATAGTGCTTCACACAAGAACTAACAAAGTCAATCTTATATGTTCATACATACTACTTATTTTTATGCCAGATTGTTGCATTTTGGATAGATAATACTTGTGTGAATGTAGTTTTATGTAAGGCTCCATATCTAGTAAGGTGTACAGTACTGTAGATTTAGTATTATGTAAAAATGTTTAAAATACAATTTAAAATAAAGATCACATACGTGACCCGACACAGACATCTAGGCGTATGAAGAGAGTGCATACTTTTCAAGAAACTGATAAAAACACTAACTAAACTATTCATTTCGGTTAAAAATATTGTTAACAAATTTAGTTTCATGTGCCCTTTTTTAAATTTGAGCCCCTGCCCCTCAAACGGTCTCTGCACGGCCCTGCTTAAATGTACTGGTATCTGTATCGGCCCATCCCTAGTTAAGGCCCTCAGGGCTTGACATTAACTTTATTTGCCACTTGTCCTTCGGACAAGTAAATCAATTTCTTACTTGTCCAATAGCAAAAACTACTTGTCCGAAGCGGACATATTTTTTTAACATGAATGTCTGTATTTCTGGGAAACAAGCAATAGGCCTATACATTTTTCCCCAGTGTCATTTTGAAAGCAGGGAATGTAAGCTAAAAAAGTATATTTGAACTTTTCCCTTTTCAGGAAGGGATTTTTGAAATAGCACCAAGGTCATTGGCCAGGGCATCAAGTGCCATCTAGAAAAATACCAAACTCATTTGCTCTTAAAAGCAGCAATTCAATTCAACGTGAAGTGCCATCACATTTACAACAGGGCCTCAAACAAAAATTTTGGTCACTGGCAACAAGTACTACTACAGTCACTCAGATTATTTAGACAACATGTTTGACAACATTCTCTCATATAATTGATCTATTCCCAGTTAGAAATATCATGGTTTACTGCTACATCTGTTTTTACTTCTGTGACCGAGACACGTGGCCGAGACACAAGATGTGAAATAAAAGTTTTAGCTACCGCTTTAAGGTTGCCATATCAAGCAGTTGCAGTTCAAATCGTAACAAGTCTGGGAAATTAACTTAGCCACTGTGGCTGGTGGATGCCCTAATATTACCAGCCAATTCTACCAATTGAAAAAAGAAAACGCAATTGCCTCTTTTATATTGCTTCAATACATCAAATTCATAATTAATAAGTCTTATTAGGCAAATTACAAAAAAGACATGTTGTGAAAACAAGTCTGTGAGACGAATGATTTTCAGATGATTGACAAATTTTGCTAATCAGTGTATTGGATGTCCTACTACTGTTTTTATCTGGTTACTTTTAGAAGTCCAATAGTAGGTAATTTCACACTTGAGAGGTGTAGCCTAAAACTTTACTGTTGTAACCTATTCCACAATATTTATTTAATCAGCAGTTATTTTTACATTTGTAAATTTGTTTTATAATAATCTGTTTGTAAAACATCAGGAAATATCCAAACTATGTTTTAATTAGCTCCCATCAAAATTTCCAGCAGATGCTACTTCAGCAATGAAACCAAACATGATACCAATATGATATATAATAAGAAAACATATTATGGCGAAGTAAGATAGGCTACTTGAGTTAGAATCAGTTGTTAATCAATTAAGTTTACAATTGAGAACTTCGACATCCTACCGTTACATTTTTGTGTGCGTGCGTGTTTAAGATTCTCTGGTCAAACGAGAACACCTCCTATCAGCATCCAATCGTGAAGTCAGACTCAACGAAAACCCCCACCCGTGTTTTCACCAACGAGCTCTTAACATTCTGCGCGTGAAATGGTTAACTGTTCCACTTTCTTTGATCACGAAAAATAACATTATATAGCCTAATCGTATCATATTCGCATTAAATCCCTCACATCTGTAATACATGATTTGCCCTTTATGTTTTCTACATTGACTTAGCCTACTGTGGTTTATAATACTGGGGAAATAACTCGTTTTTTTCGCGTGTGCTAATTTTCAACCCTGACTCGTAACAACATTCATGCATGTAAATTAACTTTTGGAACATGCTATTATAAGTATCGCTTTAAAAAAATATTTTCTCGCGCAATGCTTCTGAATTGTCTTTCTGACACGCGCTCATTCTATTTCGACAATCACTATGGTATATTATGTATATGCAATAAATCACAACCTTTATATGTGCATAGGTTTAGACTACTTTTGTCGATGAAGTATTAACAGCGAATGAGCACTTGCAGTGTAACTGAGCTGTGTGTCATGTGACCACCGTGCAGCCAGCAAAACGTGTTTGAGAAGATAAAATCGCCGTCATATTCTACACGACACATAGCCTACACACTGATTTTTTATGCCAAAAAAGGACAAGTCAACAATATTCAATTAATTTGTTTAGCTCAATCAATGTACTTGTTAAATTACAATTAATTGTAGTTGTCCATTCGGAAAAGTGATTCTACGAGCTCCTTGTCCGACCACTTTTTTTACTTGTCCCGGACAAGCGGACAAGCCTTAATGTAGAGCCCTGCGGCCCTGCTAGTAAAAATATATAAAAATCCATCAAACTCACCAAAGCTGCTCATTATTTGAAAACGAGGTCCTTTCTCTTTTAAAAAGACTTCTATGACACGGTTGTACAGCACATCTTTGTGTTAAGTTCCAATAAAATACCTTGCCCAGTGCTGAGAGTCGATCCTCCCCAGTCCTATATTCGCCACCAAAGAAACTTCTTCACCTCCATCTGTCGATCTGCTAAAAGTAAATAATCTAACACAATCTAAAAATTGAAAGTTTAAAGAAATCGGAGAAGGGAGAGCTAAGCTGGGAGAGCTAAGCTAGTTGTTGTTCGGATGGCGAACTTTTTTTACTTTTTAGCAGAACTTTATTGAACTGCCCCTCCTATCAGCAACAGAAAGAATGCTGACGTAAGGCTAGGCCGGCAGAAAAGCTTTACTTGGTCAAAGAACACACCCAACATGGTAATGTCGAAATCTGATTGGTTAAAAATATGACAATCAACAACATGGTCCTGATGGGCTTCAACAGCAGACGGTATGCACTCGGAATTCTGAATGCCCTAGTCTACCCGGAGACAACACAGATGAAAAAAACGTATTGGATAAAAGCTTTCATTTATATGAGCTGTGCTAAAAGCAAGGCAACTGAAAAGAACGTACTGTAGCAATGAAATCACCATATAGACTAATTTAAATGAACTTTGTAAAATATATATTATCAAAAAATATATTAAAGTACAAAAATACATTTCGGATTCTGATTATCTTTGGGCCTGCAGAGAAGGCCTTGCAGGCCCTGACTGCCCACCACTGGTCAGAAACAATGCTCAGGTAGGCCGTGTTATTTAAACGATGCCCAATTTGCACTAAGGGGCCTAAAGTGTGCCAGGAAAACATTTCCCAAACCATTACACCACCACCACCAGCCTGCAAAGTGGTAACAAGGCATGTTGGATCCATGTTCTCATTCTGTTTACACCAAATTGACTGACTCTACCATCTGAATGTTTCAACAGAAATCGAGATTCATCAGACCAGGCAACATTTTTCCAGTCTTCAACTGTCCAATTTTGGTGTGCTCTTGCAAATTGTAGCCTCTTTTTCCTATTTGTAGTGGAGATGAGTGGTACCCGGTGGGGTCTTCTGCTGTTGTAGCCCATCCGCCTCAAGGTTGTGTGTGTTGTGGCTTCACAAATGCTTTGCTGCATACCTCGGTTGTAACGAGTAACAGATCAAATAGGTACATCTCTGTTGTGTAACATACATTCATTTGTTGGGCTTCACCCTTGTCTCTGTGCTCCAGTGGGGGTTTTGACCCCTTCCATGAATCTTGATTTCCTTCAGGAAATCCTTTGATGATGAGTCATATTTGGTCCTGTAAACATTAATTTCCACTACAGTTCCACAGTTTTGGATCATACTTAAAAAAGGCAGTATCTCCAATTTTTCTGAGTGGAATTTTGTACCATAAGCAGGTTAGCTGTGGAAGATCTGAGTGCCCTTTGGGGAACATAGGATTTTTAGAGTTTTATTAGCAAGCAGGAGGACAAAATCAATCCTGTGGGAAACTGGGAGCCAGTGTAATGATTTCAGAACTGGAGTAATATGTTCTCGCCTCTTTGTTCTTGTTAAGGGTCTGAGTTCTGGATGAGTTGAATTTTCTCTAAAGACATTTTTCGGGAGACCTGTAAGGAGGGTGTCTCATTAATTTAATCTAGTTGTAACAAATGCGTGAACTAGTTTCTCTGCGTTCTTCTGGGTTATGAATGGTCTTACTTTAGCAATATTTCTGAGGGGAAAGTAAGATGTTTTGGTCACCTTGTTAAGATGGGAGGTAAACCTTAGGTCAGAGTCTATGATAACACCTAGCCTCCTTACTTCAGGTTTGATCAAGGAAGTCAGGTTACCAAGGTTTATGCAGATGTTCTCCCTTTTGACTTTGGGGCCAACTGAGAGGATTTCTGTATCCTTGTTTAATTTTAGGAAATTAACACTCATCCAGTTATTTATGGCAATTAGGCACCTAGACAGTAAGCTTATTGCATCTATGTCATCTGGCTCTATGGAAATATATAGCTGTGTGTCATCAGCATTGCTGTGGAAATTTACATTGTGTTCTCTGATGACATCACCTAGTGGAAGCATGTATAGTGAAAAAAATAGTGGAGCCATACAGCTTCCTTGTGCAACACCGTATAGTATTTCATGTTCCTCGGATACATGGTCACCAAAACTGACAAAGAATTTTAGGTCTGTAATGTAGGTTTGAAACCATCTGAGGGCATTTTGTGAGACCAACCCAGTTTTCGAGATGGTCTAGTAGAACATCATGATCAATGGTGTCGAATGCTGCACTCAGGTCTAGGAGGACTAGGACCGAGACTTTGTTTGCATCCATGCTAAGTCTTAAATCGTTTAATATTTTGTATTGTCAACGGCTCTAAATAAAAGACACCGCCAAATCATTGATCAATGTATTCTCATTTTATTTTTCTCTTTATTATTTTATTACATCTAAGAAATCGTTTTGTTCTCACTAAAGCATTCCTGTGTAAACTAACAAAAAATGTTAGTAACTAAAAAGGTTATATTTATTACTAAGTACTTTCATTACTCTGTTTCTCACAGTAAGTTATATTACAACCCAGGGCCGGTGCCACGGGAGGGGGCTGGTACAGTAGCTCTAGAGAAAACGATTGTATGATCTTTTTGACCTGAGATTAATAGGCCTACAAAGCCTACTAATTCAAATGTACAAAAATGTTTTAGAACATGATATTGTTGCATTTGAGGCTGTGGAATCTTGGGGCTGATAACAGCTCACAGCACTTGGTTATGTAATTTTGTCTCGCCATTCCGTGTGAAATGTCAATATGATGCCTGAGGGCTTTATTGAAGGGCATTATCGGGGAACTTCACCAACAGTTTGTTTTTTACTGACAGCTGATATAGTTCAGTCAGCATGATGTAATAATAATAGTGGACTAAATATCCACAAAAAACTCTAATTTAGACAAAGGTATATAGCTAAATATTTTTTTATTCTGAAGGTAGTCAATGATTTTTTGGTTTTAATGTCATTGACACTTCTGAATTTCTGTTAAGGACTTACCATTTGTTACAAATACTGTTTTTATCTTGTGAACTTGCCACTTTTGTATAAATATATTTTAGGGCTTTGTGTTTTTTGGTCCATAAGAAAAAGTTAATAATGTGACATGGTTCCAAACTTTCATAGCATTTTCACAAATGTGTGATTCTTCACTGTTCCACAAAAGTCTAATTGGAATCTATACTGTGTGTTTGTGAGTGGGTGGGTGGGTGGATCTGTTTTGCACATTTTATTTTGTGATTTCACCAGAACGAATAGCTCAGTCAACCGCAACGGATGGAAGCGTGCGTCCGTGTGAAGACTGCCCGAGCCACAAGGCAACACTTTATCCGCGTCACTGATCGCACAGATGTTTTGTTTATATGTAGCCTATTGGTAAATCTGTGGCGCGAATATGTTATAAAATGTGGTGGGGACAATATCGACCCTGGAAAAAGTGGTGGGGACATGTGCATTATGTGGGTTAATGTGATCGCCCCCTCTCCGTATTTCAAATCCCCCCTCATCAGCGCTCGGCTGGCGCCAGCTTTGCAACTACCGCAAAATACTGCTGTTTTAACATTACCTAAACTAACAAGTTGAGTGGTTACAATGAATCCCAGGATAACATTAAAGTATTTCTATAGATTTGTAGTAGATTTTAGCGCCGTTGACAGTGTTTTTTGTTTTTCGTTAGCATTAATATCAGTTAATTAAAACTAGCTAGATTACTTCTCCCCCTCATCTAAAATTGTCACATCAGCAGCCAAGATGTCTGCGCCCGTAATGGCAAATTCGATGACCCAAATCAGATCTTCACAAACCAATGGGTGACGTCACACATGTTACCTCCTGTGCATGATATACGGTCTATGACCTGCAGCCTATAGTTTTATAGATGTAGTGTGCCACAACTGTCACAAGAGGGGGCACTTGGCAAGGAAGTGCCGTAATGGGACATTGGGAGGCAAACACAACACCAGTACAGAGATAACCTCTTCGGGCTCACGCTACCGGCCGCGGGAGTGTTGGGCCAATCAAAAAAGAAGGTGAATAGAATCATTGCTCACAAGTGCAGATTTAACTCTGCATATACATGGCTTATATGTACAGAAAGCTTAGAATTTCACGAATTTAACGAACATATCCGATTTACAATAGCTATACCAAGAATGAAAAGCCATGTTATTATGTGACTTGAGTGCAATGTAAACAAAACTGTCCGTTATTGGGACTGAGCTAATACATCCACGGCTGACAAAGAAAAATGTACTTACAGTCAGCTATCTTTCTCGGATTCGTTGTCAAAAGGGTCCCAGCAATAAAATGAAGCATTGTTTTCGTTGTTATAGTCAATTTTGTTATGTGAAAACAATCAGAAACATCATGCAACTTTACCGCAAATCACGTTGTGTATGAAGACTCACCCAACTATTTCCGAACAATACACCATCTAAAACGTTTCCGAGCCACCCAATACTTCCTGATTCGAATACCTTAGGTAACGTAGATGTAAAAAAATATCTGATTTGTCATTTTACGCAACCGGAA
>JACXGM010040484.1:0-10340 GCA_016801145.1 Umbra pygmaea
GCTGGTAGATAGGGAAATGTTACCCGCCAATATGAAAATCTACCCGCCATAGGCGGGTGGCGGGTGTTAATTTCCCACCCTGGCTAGTTGTTTTGTCTAACTAAAGTTGGTTAAAGCAGCTAATTCCATGTATTTTTCATACCATAGTGCACCACAGCACACACACGCATTATTTGGCTTTGTAACTCAGAACAATTAGCTATTTACAGTTCTCTTGCAGGCACATCGAATTTAGGGATCAATTTATTATTGATATTAGTGGAATTTATAATTACATGAAAATAATATATTTTTAAGCCAATGAAATGAAAGTATTTTAATGGTAGCTTCTCTTTTCTTTTACACTTCATGGCTTATGGAACGAAACGGTTGCCAGGGGGCGAGGTTGGAACGTTTAAAAGAGCGAGAGAGAGTATGGCCAACTAGGGAATAGAGTGTTCTGAGCTATCCCGTTATGCGATTGGTTTCGAGGTGGTCACGTATTTTGTGGACTCCATGTTGGAGCCCAACATTCAGCTGATTCCCATTGACATAGGGTAGCGAATAGTGGAAAAATTGAAAAAATTTGATAAATCACTGAAAAAATGCACAACTGTGGTGCGTTGAAAAGTGAGGGAGCTGTATGTGAAATGAATGTGTTTTTTAGGCTACAATATGGGAAGGGTTTATTGATGTGTCTGTTAATAATAATAATAATAGCATAACAAAGCAGTATATTACATTTCAGCACTAGTTACAGTTACAATTTTCGCCATCGAGTAAGTTTAACCTGTCCTCGGCGATGGATGAACTACGAAAGGTTACGTCAGGACTCGGGAGACTGAAGAGAAAAGGTAAACACTGCTCAGAGACTTATTAGGCGACGTGTTCACTCAAAACAATTAGCATTTTTAGAGGCCCATTTATGATATAGCAGGTAAATATGCACTGGAATATTTTCGTAAGGGCCTTTTACATATTGACAAATGTTCATAATAACATGTATATACCTGTTTATAGTGAAAATAAACAATTTATTTCAAGATAGCATATTCGCCCCATATGGTTACACTGTACAGTCATCTGACATTCGTCTCCAATATGGCGCTCATGATTTGAGTTGACCAAACTCTCTATATATACGGCTCTGGTTTAAAACTTTCTTCGTCCATTTGATCTATTTGGATTAAGGAAAGCACACTGTCTAGCAACTATCACTAGTAATATTCTGATCACATGGACGCGCATTGCTAATGGTGGACTTAGCTACGACTAGTCTTATTTTTATTTGGTGCAACAGCTGTAAATTCTACCCACAACTCCAGATACGTGCAATTTGCTCCACCACCTTAGCCATAAGCACGTCATGGAATACCAAAAATTGTACAAATCTACTGCAATAATTCCTCTCTCAACCAGTAGAAAATGCTGGGAACACCTGATTATGCATGGAAAAAAATAAAAATACCGTCATATACCGTGAAACCGGTATCATTTTGAAAAATACCGTGATATACATTTTTGGGCATACCGCCCAGCACTAGCGCCGGGAGCACAAACTTTTCTCTACAGAATAATAGCGCTCCTTGCATGGATAGTTAGTGGGTCCATGTTCATGTGTTACTAAAATTAGTCTATTGTTGGATGAAACAAATTTCTAGTGAATGTTTTAGTAGTGACTTCACTAGTTTTGTAGTGACTTCACAACGATAATTGCAGTTAAACAGTCAAACGAGCACTATTCGCTATTGCAAACTCCTGCAGTCAAACGAGCGCTATTGATTTGAAGAAAGAACTAGGGAGTTCGTGTTGCCAGCATTGTGTGGTGTTGCCGGGGAATGCGCCAGCCCCAACGCCAGCGATGTGCAACCTGAATGGGCTGCACGTACTGCCTCAAACTATGAGTAGTGACAAGGACACTAGCAAAATGCAAAACTGAATAAAAATCAGTCAGGAAGGATAAGGAGAGAGCAATTGTCTGTGGCCGACACCTGCAAAACCATTCCCTTTTTGGGGGTTGTCTTGCTGTTGCCTCTCCAGTGCACCTGTTGTCACTTTGCATCAAAACAGGTGACATTGATTCACAATCGCTTATGCTTCCTAACTGGACAGATTGGTATCCCTGAATTTTAACTGACTTGGTGTTATCCTGTGATGATTGCATGTTCCATAAATGTTTATGAACAGTGTAATAATGATATATAATAATAATTATGATTAAATATAATAACACAATTTAAATATAATAATCATATATAATAATTTTTTATTTTTTATTTAAACAATGGTATATCTTTTCCATTTGATCTCTTCTCTCACCTCTCCCTAGGTCGCCCTGCGTTGTTGTACCAGCTGGCTGGCGTGGTGCCCTCCCCTGTCCTCCTGGAGCTGCTGGGCTGCCCGCTGTGTGCCCGCGCCCTGGACAGCCTAGAGCTGGACCAGAGGGAGCCGGAGATCTCCAGGGGGGAGACTGACACCCTGCACAGCTTCCCTCAGGGAGAAGAGGGGCGTGGCGGGTGTGGGCGGCGGCACAGGGCGGGGCTGGGGCTGGCTGTCATGCTGAAGCAGATCAGGAACCAGTTACTGGGGCTGTGGGGGGGCTTCAGAGAGCGGCTGAAACGCATCGTGGACAGCAAGTACTTCAACCGAGGAATTATGATTGCCATACTGATCAATACCCTCAGTATGGGTATAGAGTACCATCAGCAGGTGAGTTGTGTGTGTCTGTGTGCCTGTGTGTGCCTGTGTGTGCCTGTGTTTGTCTGTGTGCCTGTGTGTGCCTGTGTTTGTTTGTGTGTGCCTGTGTGTGCCTGTGTGTGTGTGTGTGTGTGCGTGTGTGTGTGTGTGTGCCTGTGTGTGCCTGTGTGTTTCGTGTGTGCGTGTGTGTGGGTGCGTGTTCGTGCCTGTGTGTGTGTGCCTGTGTGTGTGTGTGCTATCTAGCTGAGCAGATTGTTCAGTATGGTGTCTGTGAACTTCTCACATTTCTCACACACACACTCACATAAACATACAGACAGTCAGGCAGGAAGGCAGACAGACAGGCAGAAAGACAGACAGACAGAAAGACAGAAAGACAGAAAGACAGACAGACAGACAGAAAGACAGGCAGACAAACAGACAGACAGGCAGAAAGACAGACAGACAGACAGACAGACAGACAGACAGACAGACAGACAGACAGACAGACAGACAGAACAACAGACAGGCAGACAAAAAGACAGGCAGAAAGACAGACAAACAGGCAGGCAGAAAGACAGACAGACTGACAGGCAGACAGACAGACAGGCAGGTAGGCAGACAGAAAGACAGTGAGACAGCCTGGAAGGCAGAAAGACAGGCAGACAGACAGACAGACAGACGCAGGCAGAAAGACAGACAGACAGAACAACAGACATACAGGCAGGCAGAAAGATAGACAGACAGATAGACCGACAGCCGGACAGACAGACAGTCAGACAGTCAGACAGGAAGGCAGAAATACAGACAGAAAGACAGGCAGGCAGAAAGACCAACAGAACGACAGACAGAACAACAGACAGGCAGGCATAAAGACAGGCAGACAAACAGACAGACAGGCAGAAAGACAGACAGACAGACAGACAGACAGACAGGCAGACAGACAGGCAGAAAGACAGACAGGCAGAAAGACAGACAGGCAGAAAGACAGAAATACAGACAGGCAGGCAGAAAGACAGGCAGACAGACAGACAGGCAGACAAACGTACAGACACAGACAGAAAGACAGACAGACTGACAGGCAGGCAGAAAGACAGACAGACTGACAGGCAGGCAGAAAGACAGACAGACAGGCAGGCAGGCAGAAAGACAGACAGAAAGGCAAACAAACATACAGACACAGACAGAAAGACAGACAGACTGACAGGCAGGCAGGCAGAAAGACAGACAGACAGGCAGAAAGACAGACAGACAGGCAGAAAGACAGAGTGCCTGTGTGCCTGTGTGCCTGTGTGCGCGTGTTTGTGTGCCTGTGTGCTTGTGTGCCTGTGTGTGCCTGTGTGTGCGTGTGTGTGCGTGTGTGTGCGTGTGTGTGTTTGTGTGTGTGTATGTGTGTGTGGTGTGTGTGTGTGTGTGTTTTATCTAGCTGAGCAGATTTTTCAGTATGGTGTCTGTGAACTTTTCACATTTCTCACACACACACTCACATAAACATACAGACAGTCAGGCAGGAAGGCAGACAGACAGGCAGGAATATAGACAGGCAGACCGACAGAAAGACAGGCAGACAAACAGACAGACAGGCAGAAAGACAGAGAGACAGACAGCCGGACAGACAGACAGACAGAAAGACAGGCAGACAGACAGACAGACCGGAAGGTAGAAAGACAGGCAGACAGACAGACAGACGCAGGCAGAAAGACAGACAGACAGAACATCAGACAGGCAGGCAGAAAGACAGGCATACAGACAGACCGACAGACAGACCGACAGGAAGGCAGAAAGACAGACAGAACGACAGACAGAACAACAGACAGGAAGCCAGAAAGACAGGCAGACAGACAGACAGACAGGCAGGCAGGCAGAAAGACAGACAGGCAGGCAGAAAGACAAAAAGACAGAAAGACAGACAGGCAGAAAGACAGAGAGGCAGACAAACAAACAGACAGACAGGCAGACAAACAGACAAACAGGCAGAAAGACAGACAGAGCTATACAGTGTAACGGTTTGCTGTTGTCAGCAAAACAGATTCATCTGGAACATATCACTCTGATAATACTGTCACCTAACAATGTTTTTCCTCTCACAGACACATACGCACACATACTCACACACAAACACACACACACTTCATAAGTTTGGCTTAAGGAGCGGTTCATCATTACACTATAAACAGTACTGAGGGGTCCGTTAGTTGGTCCAGACATGTCCTTATTGGGTAAACACTAGGAGTCATGGTTACATTACCCCACAACCTAACATGTCCTAACTATTACCCCACATCCTAATGTGTCCTAACTATTACCCCACAAATGGATATGTCCTAACTATTACCCCACAACCTAACATGTCCTAACTATTACCCCACATCCTAATGTGTCCTAACTATTACCCCTCAACCTAATACATCCTAACTATTACCCCTCAACCTAACATGTCCTAACTATTACCCCTCAACCTAACATGTCCTTACTATTACCCCACAACCTAATACATCCTAACTATTACCCCACAACCTAATGTGTCCTTACTATTACCCCACAACCTAACATGTCCTTACTATTACCCCTCAACCTAATATATCCTAACTATTACCCCTCAACCTAACATGTCCTTACTATTACCCCTCAACCTAATACATCCTAACTATTGCCCAACAACCTAACATGTCCTTACTATTACCCCACATCCTAATGTGTCCTAACTATTACCCCATAACCTAATGTGTCCTATTAACCCACAACATAACATGTCCTCACTATAACCCCACATCCTAATGTTTCGTTACTATTACCCCTCAACCTAACATGTCCTTACTATTACCCCTCAACCTAATACATCCTAACTATTACCCCACAACCTAACATGTCCTTACTATTATCCTACTTACATCCCTTCTCTCACCCAGCACCCCCTATCCCTCACCCAACATCCCTGATCCCTCACCCAACATCCCCTATACTTTAACCTACAATCCTTTATAGCTCACCCAACATCACTTATCCTTTACCCAACACCCCTTATCCCTCATCCCAGCATATGTTGTACCTCACCCAAGATCCTGTATCCCTAAACCAACATCCGATATCCCTCACCCAACATACCTGATCCCTCACCCAACACCCCCTATTCGTCACCCCAGATTCCTGTATACCTCACCCAACATCCCGTATCCCTCACCCAACATTCTATATCCCTCACCCAACATCCCTGATCCCTCACCCAACATTCACTATCCTTCACCCCAGAATCCTGTATAGCTCACTCAAAATTGCTTGTCCCTCACCCAAGCTTACCTATCCCTCACCCACCATCACTTATCCCTCACCCCAGCAACGCATAAACCTCACCCAACATCCTGTATCCCTAAACCAACATCCCTCATTCAACTTCACTTAACTCTGACCTAACATCCCATATCCCTAACCCAACATCCCATATCCCTTCCCCAACATCCCCGATCCCTCACCCAACATCCTCTATCCTTCACACCAGAATCATGTATACCTCACCCAACAATCCCTTATCCCTCACCCAAGCTTACATATCCGTCACCCACCATCACTTATCCCTCACCCAACATCCCATATCCTTCACCCCAGAATCATCTATACCTCACCCAACATCATTTATCCCTCACCCAAGCATCCCGTAAACCTCACCCAACATCCCTTATACCTCACCGAACATCCTGTATCCCTCAACCAACATCCCTCATTCAACTTCACTTAACCCTGACCCAACATCCCATATCCCTAACCCAACATTCTATATCTCTTTCCCAACATCCCTGATCCCTCACCCAGCGTCCTCTATCATTCACCCTAGAATCATGTATACCTCACCCAACAATCCCTTATCCCTCATCCCATATCCCTCCCTCAACATCCCATATCCCTGACCCAACATCCCATATCCCTAACTCAACATCCCATATCTCTTTCCCAACATCCCAGATCCCTCACCCAACACCCCCTATTTGTCACCCCAGAATCATGTATACCTTACCCAACATCCTGTATCCCTCAGCCAACATCCCATATCCCGCACCCAACATCCCTGATACCTCATCCAAGCTTACTTATCCCTCACCCACAATCCCTTATCCCTCACCCCAGCATCCTGTAAACCTCACCCTACATCCCTTATACCTCACCCAGCATCCCGTAATCCTCAACCAACATCCCTGATTCAACTTCACTTATCCCTGACCCAACATTCCATATCCCTAACCCAACATCCCATATCCCTTTTCTAACATCCCCTGTCCCTCAACCAACATCCTCTATCCTTCACCCCAGAATATGTATAACTCACCCAACAATCCCTTATCCCTCACCCAACATCCTATATCCTTCACTCAATATCCCATATCCCTCACCCAACATCCCTGATCCCTCACCGAACATCCCATATCCTTCACCCCAGAATCATCTATACCTCACCCAACATCCCTTATCCCTTATCCCTCACCCCAGTATCTGTTATACCTCAACCAAAATCCCCCGTCTCTCACCCAAGCTTACCTATCCCTCACCCAACATATCTTATCCCTCACCCCAACTTCTCATAAACCTCACCCAACATCCCGTATCCCTCACCCAACTTCCCCTATCCCTCCCTTAACATCCCTTATCCCTTTCAAAACATCCATTATCCCACACTTAACATTCCCCATCCCCCAACCAACATCCTTTATCCCTCGCGCACCATTCCCAATTCCTCACCCAACATCCTCTTTCCCCCACCCAACATCCGCTATTCCTCACCCAAAATTCCTTATATCTTACACATCATCCATTATCCCTCACCCAACATTCCCTATTCCTCACCCAACATCCTCTATCCCTCAACCAGCATCACCTATTCCTCACACCAACATACCTGATCCCTCACCCAACATACCCTATCCGTTTCCCCAGAATCCTGTACACCATACCCAGCATCCCTTATTCCTCACCCACCATCCCTGTTCCCTCACCCAACTTCCTCTCACTCCCCCAGCATCCCCTATCTTTCACCCAACATCCCATATCCCTCACCCAACATCCCATATCCCTCACCTTACATCCCTGATCCCCCACCCAACATCCCCTCTCCATCACCCCAGAATCCTATATACCTCACCCAAAATCCCTTGTCCCTCACCCAACATCCCATATATCTCACCAAACAACCTATATCCCTCACCCAACATCCCATATCCCTCACCAAACAACTCATATCCCTCACCCAACATCCCTGATCCCTAACCCAACATCCCCTATTCACCACAGAATCTTGTATACCTCACCCAGCGTCCCTTATCCCTCATCTCAGCATCCATTATACCTCACCCTAAATCCCCTATCTTTCATCAAAGCTTACCTATCCCTAACCAAACATCCCATATCCTTTACTCAACCTTCCATATCCCTCACCCAAATTCCCTATCTCTCACCCAATATCTTCTATCCCTCACCCCAACATCCTGTATCCCTCACACAACATCCCTTGTCCTTTACCAAAACACCTTCTATCCCTCTATCCCTTAACAATCATCACCTACCCCTCACGCAACATTCCTTATCCCTCACCTTAACATCCGCTATCCGCTATCCCACACCCAACATCTCCCATCCCCCACCCAGTATCCCTTATCCCTCACCCAACATTCCCTATTCTTCACCCAACATCCTCTACCCCTCACAAATCATCCCCTTTTTCTCACCCAACATTCTTTATCCCTCAACCAATATCCTCTATCCCTCACCCAACATTCCCTATCCCTCATCCAACATCACCTATCCCACACCCCAACATACCCTATCCATTGCACCAAAATCTTCCTCGCTTCCACCAGCTGTTTTACATTGATTACAGGGCTGGTTAAAAAACACTGTTAGATACAGGGCTTTATAATGGGGGTTACTGTATTTTATTCAATTTAATAACTGTTCTCATCTCTCTCTCCCACCCTCTCCAGCCAGAGGAGCTAACAGATATCCTAGAGATTAGCAACATTGTATTCACCAGCATGTTTGTTCTGGAGATGCTGTTCAAGTTGCTGGCCTTCGGGACATTTGGATACATTAAGAACCCCTACAACATCTTTGATGGCATTATTGTCATTATTAGGTGTGTGTATGTCTGTATGCATCATTTTATTCACTGTTGTGTATTTTACAAATGTATTATTAACCAGAGGTAATGTTTACATACAGTAGCTCTATTATTTTTAAGAGTTAGTGTTTACATAGCTCTATTATTATTAATCAGTGTTAGTGTTAACCAGTGTTAATGTTAAAATAGCTCTGTTATTATTAACCAGTATTAATGTTTACGTAGCTCTCTTATTATTAACCAATGTTAATGTTAACATAGCTCTATTATTTTTAACCGGTGTTAATGTTAAAGTAGCTCTGTTATTATTAACCAGTATTAATGTTTACATAGCACTATTATTATTAACCAGTATTAATGTTTACATAGCTCTATTATTATTAACCAGTGTTAATATTAAAGTAGCTCTGTTATTATTAACCAGTATTAATGTTTACATAGCTCTCCTATTATTAACCAGTATTAATGTTTACATAGCACTATTATTATTAACCAGTAATAATGTTTATATAGCTCTATTATTATTAACCAGTGTTAATGTTAAAGTAGCTCTGTTATTATTAACCAGTATTAATGTTTACATAGCTCTATTATTATTATCCAGTGTTAATGTTAAAGTAGCTCTGTTATTATTAACCAGTATTAGTGTTTACATAGCTCTCTTATTATTAACCAGTGTTAATGTTACAGTAGCTCTGTTATTATTAACCAGTATTAATGTTTACATAGCTCTCTTATTATTAACCAGTGTTAATGTTACCATAGCTCTATTATTTTTAACCGGTGTTAATGTTTACACAGTTCTGTTATTATTAACCAGTGTTAATGTTAACATAGCTCTATTATTATTATCCAGTGTTAATGTTAAAGTAGCTCTGTTATTATTAACCAGTATTAGTGTTTACATAGCTCTCTTATAATTAACCAGTGTTAATGTTAAAGTAGCTCTGTTATTATTAACCAGTATTAATGTCTCTTATTATTGTTAGTGTTTTTCTGTGTGCGTTTGTAATTGTGTGTAATAATAGTCATGTGCGTGTGTATTTTATGTCCCAGTGTTTGGGAGATAATTGGGCAGGCGGATGGTGGACTGTCAGTTCTTCGTACGTTCCGTCTGCTGCGGGTTCTGAAGTTGGTCAGGTTCATGCCAGCACTGCGCAGACAGCTTGTGGTTCTAATGAAGACCATGGACAACGTGGCGACATTCTGTATGCTGCTGATGCTCTTTATCTTCACGTTCAGGTACCCCACATACTCAATATACACACACATTCTGTGTGCTGCTGATGCTCTTTATCTTCACGTTCAGGTACCCCACATACTCAATATACACACACATTCTGTATGCTGCTGATGCTCTTTATCTTCACGTTCAGGTACCCCACATACTCAATATACACACACATTCTGTATGCTGCTGATGCTCTTTATCTTCACGTTCAGGTACCCCACATACTCAATATACACACACATTCTGTGTGCTGCTGATGCTCTTTATCTTCACGTTCAGGTACCCCACATACTCAATATACACACACATTCTGTGTGCTGCTGATGCTCTTTATCTTCACGTTCAGGTACC
>JACXGM010040485.1:0-10306 GCA_016801145.1 Umbra pygmaea
CCAGTTATTAAAATATGTTAAATGTGCCGTTTTTGCTATCACATACTCTTATTATTTCTTCACACACAATACAATTGCATTTGGTTACAATTCACTAGGTTTACAATGAATTCACAATGTTTATTGCAATTAATTAAAACTAGCGCTATTAGGTTGAAATGAATTATCCAAGTTTGTGTTGCGGGCATTATACTGTTGCAATGCGAACGGGCTTTGGAGTGAATAGCTAATCGCGATACGCATAATCGTGCAGCCCTAATTTTAATGGTAGGTTCTCTTTTCTTTTACAATCTGTGGGTTATGAGGCGAAACGGTTGCCAGGGGGCAACGTTGGAACGTTAAAACTGTCTTTGTCCATTTTATCTAGTTGGATTAATTAAGTAAATAACACTGCTTAGCAACTATATCACTAAGAATATTCTGATCTCACGAACACGCATTACTTACACTGGACTTAGCTACGACTAGTCTTATTTTTATTTGGTGCAACAGGAATAAATTTCACTTACAACCTCGGACGTAGCTACGCCCAACCTAGGATTTAACACCAACGTCTTTTAGTCCAGTTTGTGCAACCGGCCCCAGAAGAGGTGCCACCCAGGAGCAATGACAGAGCACCGTAACAGAGCACCGTAAGTTTTTTTTCAACTCCCCACTTCCCCACTCTATGATGGATTAGGCTATAATACGTTGTCGACACCTAAAGTTTTAAGCTACAGTGTAATTAATTACTATGTGTAATATAGTCTCAAGGTGTGAAATGACACGCTTAACGGTTGCAACGTTATGTCTTCATTGATTGTCGTCGATGGGACAGTGAGCAGTTACATGCCAGGACTATTCCGGTTTTAAATGGAATATTGGCGCCCTTAATAGTCCTAGCATGTAACTGTGTGTTCACTGTCATGCTGTGACTGCGCAAGTGACGTTTATGTTACACACATAGGATTTAATTAGCCTACTTGTTGATATGTAATCAAAGGGCATAGTCTGGGCTGAGATACATAGAAAAATCGTTTATTGTGTTTCTTAGCTGTTGGTTTATTATATTACATGTATAAATTGCTATTATTAGTCAATTAATAGGGAGATAATTGCTAATCCAATCGAATCGTAATCGAATCGGGAAAAAACAAATTGTTAGATTAATCGATGCATCGAAAAAATAAATCGCTAGATTAATCGTTTAAAAAATAATAGTTTATCCCAGCCCTACTACCTATGCAATGAATAAACAATGATTATTGCTTTGAACCACGAGCGCTATTATTTTGAAACGAAAAATCCCAGTATGTGTTGCCAGGCGAACGTTCTTGCCTACTTTACAGCTTGAGAAAGCGCTACTATTACATGTCCTCGAGAACAGGCATGATCTTACATCTTCAACACACTTTGAAATTTCCCGGCAGTCGTGAGTAATCTCCCCCTGGCATTCGTCATGGTGCCACTTATGTAAAAGCACGAATGGCCGAGCTTGAATTTCCAGGTATGTCCCTCTTTGGCTAATGTATTTTAAAGATGGATGCGTAACATGGCTGCCGCAATTCGAGCGGCACCATTGTATATATTGTGAATAGAAGATTCTACACTTACGAAAATACTTTGATTATTAGGTGGAAGTAATTACACATGAATGAGCACATATTTGTGAAAGAACAAAGGTTTTTTTGCTAAGAATCAAGTCAAAGAAATACACAGCCTAGTTTACTTTTTGATTTATGAATTATCACAGACTGGTGGGGAAACTATTATATTGCTGGTCCTTTTTTAAATTGGTTTTATAACTTAACAATATTTTTTGTTCGTTTTTATTAGTTGTAATATTTATATACAGTCGTATGGAAAAGCTTAGGCATCCCTGACTCATTTAGATTATTTTTACTTATAAAATATTGTGTGTATGGATCAGCAATTTCTTTTTGACCTGTCAAATAATTGAAGGAAACTGTAATATTTCAGTGGTAAAATTTGGTTTATGGGATGAACCGAAAATGTGCAATATGCCTCAAAATGAACTTAGATAGGTGCGTAAATTTGGGCACCCCAACAGAAATATCATATGAATATTTAGTTGAGCCTTTAGCAGAAATAATAGCCTCTAGACGCTTCCTATAGCCTGTAATGAGTGTCTGGATTGTGGATGAAGGTTATTTGGACCTTTCCACCTTGCAAAACATCTCCAGTTCAGTTAGGTTTAATGGTTGCCGAGCATGGACAGCCTGCTTTTAATCACCCCACAGATTTTCAATGATATTCAGGTCTGCGGATTCGGATGACTATTCCAGAACATTGTACTTGTTTCTCTGCGTAAATGCCAGAGAAGATTTTGAGCAGTGTTTTGGGTTGTTGTCTTGTTGAAGTATCCAGCCCCGGCATAACTTCAACTTTGTGACTGATTCCTCTACATTATTCTCAAGTATCTGCTGATATTGAGTGGAATCCATGCGACCCTCAACTTTAACAAGATTCCCAGTACCGGCACTGTCCACACAGCCTCACAGCATGATGGAATCTCCACCAAATTTTACTGTGGGTAGCAACTGTTTGTTTTGAAATGCTGTGTTTTTTTGCCACCATGCATAACACCCCTTGTCATGACCAAATAACTCTATCTTTGTTTCATCAGTCCACAGCACCTTCTTCCAAAATGAAGCTGGCTGGTCCAAATGTGTCTTTGCACACCTAAAGCGACTCTGTGGCGTGTCTGCAGAAAAGTCTTCTTCCGCATCACTCTCCCATACAGCTTCTCCTTTTGCAAAGTGTGCTAAATACTTGAATGATGCACAGTGACACCATCTGCAGCAAGATGATGTTGTAGGTCTTTGGAGGTGGTGTGTGGGCTGTTTTTGACCGTTATCACCATCCTTTGCCTTTGCCTCTAATATTTTACTTGACCTGCCAATTCTGGCCTCAACAAGAACTGTGCCTGTGGTCTTCCATTTCCTAACTATGTTCTTATTTTCAGCAGTATATAATGAGGGTGGTAGGGGCCAACATCAATAATTTTTCAGGGGGCCCCGAATCCTCTAGCTACAACCCTGCCCATCATAGTACTGAGACTGCACTTGTAAAGATGTTAAATGACCTTCAAGTTTCATCCGACCAGAGCTGTGCCTCTGATCTTGTGCTTCTCGACCTGAGTGCTGCCTTCGATACCATTGACCACAACATTCTTCTAGACAGATTGGAAACCTATATCGGGCTACGTGGACATGTTTTGGCATGGTTCCGGTCCTATCTATCGGAAAGATATCAGTTTGTATCTGTGGATGGTTTGTCCTCCAAACAATCAAAGGCATGGTTTGGTGTTCCACAAGGTTCTGTTTTGGGACCGCTACTGTTCTCGCTATACATGTTGCCTCTTGGTGATGTAATCCGGAAACACAATTTCACTTTCACAGCTATGCTGATGACACACAGCTGTACATTTCAGTGAAAAAGGGAGAATCCCCAAAACTGCACACCCTGGAAGCCTGTGTTTAGGATATAAAGAGTTGGATGACAGAAAATGACTTACTTCTAAACTCTGAAAAAACAGAAATGCTTATTTTAGGTCCCTAGAAACAAAGAGACCTGCTGTCAAATCTGGCAATAAACATAGATGGTTGTACAGTCATATCAGAAAAAAACTGTAAAAGACCTTGGTGTTACTCTGGACCCAGATCTCTGTCTTGACAAACATGTGAAAAATATCTCAAGAGCAGCTTTTTTCCATCTCCGGAACATTGCAAAAATTTGAAATTGTCTGTCAAAGAATGATGCAGAAAAGTTAATCCATGCTTTTGTTACTTCAAGATTGGATTATTGTAATGCTCTCTTTTCTGGCTACCCAGACAAAAACCTAAAAAAACTTCAGTTAGTGCTTAACACAGCCGCCAGAAATCTGACTAGATGTAATGACTAAACTTCTCCAAAGGTAAGAAGAACAATGTTTCTTTAATACCGAATTGGCAAAGGTACAAAAGTGAAATCCAAGGCAGAACTATCAAACAATGCAGGAGGTCAGGCCAGAATAACAATATCAAATGACAGGCTAAAGTACAATGGAATTTCCAAGGCAGAATAATATATATACAATGCAAAGGTCAAAACCGGATTATCAATAACGTTGTATCAATAATGCTCAGAATGGAGAAGAAAATCAATACTCACAATATCTCGCAAAGAGGCAAGGAGAGGAGTGTGACTTAAATACTGTGTAGAGTGAGCAGGTGTGGTGAATCAGGCTAATTGTGTCCGGGTATGGGAATTGTAGTTCTTAGGAGACCTGAGTAGGAAGCTGTAGTCCATGGGGAGACGAACTGGTGAATGGGAAGTGTAGTTCTGTGACAAATAAACAAAGGAAGTGGTTGTTTTCTGGGAAGGAGAACTGGAAAACGTTACACTAGAACTGCAAAATCGGAACACATTACCCCGATTCTAGCCTCTCTACACTGGCTGCCCATTAAGGCTAGGGCTGATTTCAAAGTTTTACTATTAACATACAAAGCACTACATGGACTTTCCCCTAGTTATTTGTAAACAAACAGCTGGTGGAAGGGCTTTCTCATATAGAGCTCCAATTCTGTGGAATGATATCCCAACCCATGTGAGAGATGCAGACTCAGTCTCAACATTTAAGTTTATGCTGAAGACTCATCTCTTCAGTAAGTTCTATGGTATAGTGTAGTCTGGCACAGGGGGCTAAAAGAGAACGGCGGCACTGTTAATGAACCGCCCATGCTGGCTTGCCTGGTAGGCTCCCCTATTTCCACTAAGATATCCTCACTCCAATGCTACCCCTGCGGTGGTTACGGTCTGCTGGTGACCCTTTGGGGGTGTGGTCTTGGCAATGTGGGTAGGTCGAAAGCATGCCTGCTTGCTCCTGGCCGACGCTTTCCTTGTGCAGGACCACATCTCTTGTCCCCCCCCCCGTCTCAGCCCCAGATATTATGCTGCAGGTCAGGAGGACCTGGGAATTGAACCACCACCCTTGCAGTTGCTAGACAACCTACTTGACCTACTGAGCCACTGCCGCCCCATGTGATAGTTGCAATAGTTTATGTGCCGGGGGACTAGGCTTTTTCTGTCCCCAGAGGCAGATTATATATTCATTTTGTGGTCAGAGCTGTATCAAGGTACCAGACCCAAGGTATGACCACTCCAATGTTCCTGATGTCATGTTCATCCTAGGAGGACCCAAACCCTAGGAACATGCGACAGGACCATGTGGCCTGATGACTCTTTCCTGTCCCTGTCCTGTGCCCAACCCGCTGCTGTGCTAGATCCCATGTCACTGCGGTCGATGATAACATTTCCACCTGGTGACGCCAGCTTTCATCTCCAGGTGGCTTTATGTTCTTCCTTCACAAGACCACCGAACTGTATTGATGCTACATAAAGACTATGGTCACAGCCCGCCCATCATATCTTCATTGTTGGACAATATTTGAACACTGATAAACAAAGTGACATTATTACAAGGGGCTGTGTACCTTTAGATCCCCCACCTGGTATAGCCAGATGAGGACTGGCCACCCCCTTGAGTCTGGCCTCTCTCTAGGTTTCTTCCCAGGTCCCACCTACTAGGGAGTTTTTCCTAGCCACTGTGCATCACTTGCGTTGCTTGCTTTTGGGGGTCTCGGGCCGGGTATCTGTCAAAGCACTTTGTGACAACTGCTGTTGTAAAAAGGGCTTTATAAATAAATGTGATTGATTGATTGATTGATTGAGATAGCATAGTTGGCGCAAACATGAAGAGCACCAGTAGCGTGTCATGGGTTTGCCGGTGTCGATGAAGAATCAAGGATCACCAGCATGTCTCATGGTCAATACTGTAGGTATTGAGTCATGGAATGCAATGGACAATAAAAGTATCAATACAAGAAACGACAACAGAAACTACCCATGAAATTACCTACTTTTCAACATCATTGTAAACTAGGGCTGTCACCGACTAAGAATTTCTTTGGTCAACCAAGCCTCGACTGATCTTTCTTTACAATCGACTTGTAAAGAGAGATCCGTCTAAATCGATCTAAATTTTGAAAAAAAATTACTTCCTTCATACCTGTCACATTCAGTGTTTTTAATTAAACCAATTTGTTTGCTTATTCCAACAGCGCTGTAAAGCCTCAATCAGAAACAAATACACAAGTAAAAAGGGTGATTGACAAGGCAAAAATAAATCTGACTCAATGTACTGTATCATGCTGGCATTTCCAGATTTAGCCGCTATAAAAGTATTCCTTATATTAAGCCTCAGGTGTCACCTGTTGTTGCTGAATGCCAATATAATTACAACTAACTAGTTGTATGTAACTGATAAGTAATATCCATCTAATGCAAATAAAAAATGTTGTTTAATAATAAGCAGAGCGAGTCAATTAAATGACACGTGCTGGAGTCTTTTTCAGAACCACAGATGACATCCATTGCGGGAAAATGTGCCTGTATACCTGGCAGACGAATGGGGAACTGTCTTCACCGGACATTCAATGTGATATTTTTAACCTAGATTTATCCAATTGTAAACCTAAATGTAGGGAATAAACCTGTTTGGTTTTGTCTCTTGTTATAACAAAAAAATTGTGATTTTAAACTTTGCACAGCCAAATCCGACATACAGTATAGAAGGTTATCTTGTTATGGTAAATTAGCAGAGCTATAACCAATAAGTTTTGAAGAATTATGCAGTGCAATGTAGCAACACTATGAGAAGAGTCTGCACATTACATTGGGGTTGCTGTATACTATAAGCAGTGCAGGATCTGTTTCAAGGGTCAAGATCTCCATTGGAATGTCTAGCAGTGGTTGTTATGGTTTCTATGGATATTACTCCGTATTGTTTGGTCTTTCCTAAAAGCTATGGATCTCGTGAACATGATGCAGCAGAGACAAAAGTTATAAAATATTGGGAAAAGGATTTATAAATTATGGTAGTTGTTCCTTGCAAAAGGGGACCTACAGGGTAGCTTAATTAAGAATGCAAGGTTGTCTTTTGATGTACTAGGTCCCAACCTGTTTGTCCAATTGGCCAGTGTTGTCCGAGAGTTTTGTCTCAGCAGGAGGTAATGCAGAGATAGAATTAACATATAGAACGCATGTGGAAAACACAGGCTAACAGATGCCTGGAACCAGTGCCATTGTTGACTCATCCTTTGGTGTATTCAAACTATAATGCAACTTTTAGGCCAATAGGATATCAGTATTATGTTTCTGTGAGGATGTTTCTCTATAAGTTAAATGAAGATGCCATTGTTCCGGGCTTGAATCATGACTCAACCCGGCATTTGAAAAAAAGTCTCTATTGCTCCAATTACATATTCTTCAGGACCCTGAGTACAATTATTTGATAAGTAAATACTTCAAAAATATACAACATAATGGCAACCATTGCAAGGGACGGATTAAATATTTTTTAGCCTGCTGGAGCTGAAAGGAGAAGCCAAGCGCAGTTCCACAGAAATAATCAGCAAGCACTCTGATTTGGTGAGTTGATTCCCTGTAGCACAAAATGGTCTATGGAACGGTGTTCTGCGCTCACCAAACTGCGACAACAATGGGTGAGGTTTCCGACCAAAATTTCCTTATTAGGGGTCGAAGCCCGAAGGGGCTGGGAACCGTCGTTGCAAAGCAAACGTTTTGTTTTCCTAAGGTTTCCTATCCTTCTTATTCTTATTCTTCCGGTAAAACCGATACTACAGCCTAAACCGTACATTATCATGGGGGTGCCATTTTCAGGACTGGTCCAGATCACCGCTGGGACCTCAGACAGAAAAATTCTGCCACTTCCACCACTAGGTAGCGCTATAGCAGAAAAAATGTGTTTGCCCTTATAACTCCCAAACCGTACATCGCACATAGAAGATACACATATACACACGTTCCCTGAGTTCAGCTGAATCTTCTGACATAGGCCACGCCCATTTCCGCTGGTACTTTTATGCATAAAAAATTGCAATTTATCGTAAACCTACTTTTTTTAACTCCTCCTAGACCGTGTGTCCGATCTGCACAAAATTTGCTATGTATGATCACCAGACTGACGAGGCTCATCCGAAGTTTACCAAATTTTGAGGCTACTATCTAGGGCCACTCTTGAGGCCACCCCTACAGTGAGGTACTGATTCGTCAAAAGGGGCATGGCCCATTTTGGATCTACCCCTTGTACTAATGTGAGTAACTTCAAATTTACAGTGTACATGCGCAATGGTTACTTGACCTCACATACCAAACATTACACATGTGGACCACTAGGTGGCACTATAATGGTGAGAAACGTGTTTTGTGCCCATAACTCCCACATTACACATTGCACAATAGAAATCCTTTTATCCAACTGTACCTTGAACTGAGCTGAATCTGATGATATAGGACACGGCCATTTTTGATAACAAGATTTTCACAATTTCGCGCAATGCGCAAACCAACGTTTTTGAACTCGTCCTAGACCGTGCAACCGGTCTGCACGAAACTTGGTACCTAGCATTTCCAGACGGACCTGGCCAAAAGTTATCAAAATAATTTTGTTGCGTTAAACTATGCACAATTGACAAACAAAAATATTTTTGTAGCTACCTTTGAAAAATGAACTTTAGTATATTGCTTCCATATTAAATGCTATCTTCAAAAAACCTGAGATTGTTGTTCAATGTCGCACTACGATGTTCGGTACCAAATTTGGTGAAGATCGGCCATTAGGGGGGAGCTTTAATCAACATTTATGTGTTTAGGCAAATTTTAGGATTTACTACATCCATTAATGTGAGTAACTTTAAATTTACAGTGTAGATGTGCAATAGCTACCAGAATTCACATGAAAAAATTACACATGTGGGTCACTTGGTGGCGCTATAATGATGTCAAATGTGTTTTTACCTATACCTTCCACATTCCATATTGCACAATATAAACTTTTATATATATGTGTTCATTGAATTAAGTTAAATCTAATGATATAGGACACATATATGTCCCACTGTGATGTTCTATACCAAATTTGGCGAAGATCGGCCATTAGAGGGGCGCTTTAATCAATGTTTATTTGTTTTGGACAATAACTCAATACATTTAACTGGGATAATTGTGATTACAATATCTTTTCCGTAGTAAATGCTATCAACATGAAACTTTTGGTGCTTGTTTGGCATTTGGACTTTTTGTCATTAAAAGGTGCTGTCATCAACGTAGAGCAGTTTTTGCCCATTTACTCGATCGACGTTAATGGGATATTTTCAACGGTGATGTACCACAGAAATTGTAGCTCAGAACTCAATATTTTCTGATATTTGCCTCGCCAACGTTATACTTCGGGGTCCGCTTTCCATAATGACTATCCAAAAGTAGGAGCTTTTTTAATGTGTCAGACATTATAGAACATGTACATTTTTTTCATTATAATCGTATAGGCTACAATTTGTTTCAAACAAAGACAAGATAATTCATAATTAATGTAATATACTTTTATTTAGTAGAATTAATTGTGGTGTTCTATCCTAACCAATGTTTCCTATATTTCTAAGCAGATGACCTATGCTATATTCTGATAAAATGCCATTTGTTGGGGTTATTAGAGTACGCTGGATCATGTGCCTGTGTATCTGGCAAACTTTATTTCCTGTTTGGAGTGTGCGGTGTTAGAATTGGTTTGTTGCTAATCTAGTACAAAATTGTACTACAAAACAATATAAAACATTTTCAAGAACAACTTTCTATACTGTATACAGGTCCTTCTCAAGAAATTAGCATATTGTGATAAAGTTAATTATTTTCCATAATGTAATGATAAAATTAAACTTTCATTATTTTAGATTCATTGCACACCAACTGAAATATTTCAGGTCATTTATTGTTTTAATACTGATGATTTTGGCATACAGCTCATGAAAACCCAAAATTCCTCAAAGAATTAGCATATCATGAAAAGGGTCTCTAAACGAGCTATTAACCTAATCACCGGAATCAACTAATTAACTCTAAACACCTGCAAAATATTCCTGAGGCTTTTAAAAACTCCCAGCCTGTTTCATTACTCAAAACCGCAATCATGGGTAAGACTGCCAACCTGACTGCTGTCCAGAAGGCCATCATTGACACCCTCAAGCAAGAGGGTAAGACACAGAAAGGAATTTCTGAACAAATAGGCTGTTCCCAGAGTGCTGTATCAAGGCACCTCAGTGGGAAGTCTGTGGGAAGGAAAAAGTGTGGCAAAAAACGCTGCACAACGACAAGAGGTGACCGGACCCTGAGGAAGATTGTGGAGAAGGACCGATTCCAGACCTTGGATGACCTGCGGAAGCAGTGGACTGAGTCTGGAGTACAAACA